>OVAF01000365.1:4681-21643 GCA_900406245.1 Odontarrhena argentea | reverse complement strand
TGAAAAAAAAAAAAAAAAAAAAAAAAAATTGTTTTGGATAATCATCTTTCCTAATTGGACAGCTTGGCCAAAAATCAATGTGTCATTTGAAAGTGACCCCAGTACTTTGATTCGCTTAATCACTGCCACATCACTGTTTGATTACGTTTAATCTAGTTTTGTGTGGGTTTGGTTTGATTTTCAAATATATATATTTTCCAAGTTTGTCAAAGAAGGCACCAGTGGTCTAGTGGTAGAATAGTACCCTGCCACGGTACAGACCCGGGTTCGATTCCCGGCTGGTGCATTACTTTTTTTTTTGTGTTGGGATTTTAAGATGAAAGATTCTGTTTTGTAAGAATCATCTCTTTTAAGAACAAATGCTGACAGAAGATCATTTGCTACCGACATAGTAAGCAATGAAATAATAATGCTGAAGGAAAAAGCTCTTTAAAATTAGAGCAAGGCTCAGAAGGTGAGAAATGTATAGAAAAAACTTCAACCATTAATAATATAAACATAAACAAAAGTGTTAAATACTGTAGATGTTTCAAAAGACTACTAGACATCTTATCGGAACAACATTTTGAGCTCCTCAAGTCTGGCTGACCGAACTTCTTCGTCGGTTAAAGCTCCAGCAATCATCCGCTGCTTCCGCGCCTGAACTTGTTGCATCCTTTCCTCCACTGTATCCTGCACACAATTCATCCATTTTATGTAGAATAAACTGTTACTTCAGAGAAGTTTGATTACTTAAGACCCAAGAACTCGAAAGAAGTGTAGTATAATTATTACCTTAACAATGAATCTTCTGACACATACTGTTCGTTTCTGCCCAATTCGATGAATTCTCATGATTGCTTGCTCTTCCACCGCTGGATTCCACCATGGATCCTACGTGATTTAGAAAAACAATGCAAAAGATCATCACCATCGTTTCAACATCACTGATAATGAGGGAGCTTGAAGATGATGTTTACCATTAAGAAGACGCTTGAAGCTGCGGTAAGATTTAGACCGACTCCTCCAGCTTTCAAAGACATAAGCAGGATCTGATACATCAAAGAAGCATAATGATCTCAAGCTCTATGTTCGACTCAATCAAAGTTCGAGAGTATTACTAGAAACAATCCATTTACTTACTGTTTTGTGTTTTGTTTCATTGAACTCCTTCAAGACTTTTTCTCTCGCCTTCTGAGCCAGCTTCCCATCAAATCTGAGAAACTCAAGGCCTCTCTTCCGCAGTGGAATCTCTAGAAGATCCAAAAACGAAGTCCATTGGCTAAAGACAATGCTCTTCTCACCCGAACCAGATTTCTGAATATTCTCTAAGCATTTGAGCAGTTCTGAAACCTTTGAAGACTCCTTCCAGTTCTTAACCACATCAACACGGAATATGCTATCTGTTGGGCATGAGATAAGCTCCGTTTTCTTCAGAATCGTCCTGCAGATTGGGCATAGCCCACAAGATGGAGACCGCCAGCTAGTAAGGAGACATTCCCGGCACATTCTGTGAGCACAAGGTGTGAGAATGGGATCATCTGCGGACTCCAGACATATTGGACATTCTTTGCCATTGCCATCGCGTAAATCTTGGATAACTTCTTCGATATATGCCCGAGAAGGAGCATTTTGGGAAACTGAGTCAGGGTTGTTATCAAGAAATCTCCTTGCAAGGCTATCTAAGTCAGCGTATTGTTGCGAATCTGCCCGGCTGCAGTTTAAAAAAAATATTAGACTCCATTGCCCAGGAAAAGTAAGTCTATTGGTTGTATTGTTGTGAGATTTTTTGCTTTTGTACCTCATAACCAGAAAAGGGTGGTTACAGCACTGGCGTAGACGGAGGAGGAGCTCGAGGATATTTGCATAGTTGTGAAGAACTTTGCCTTGTGCCACAAACTGGTCAAATTGGACCTGTTTCCAACAGAAAAGATTAAACTTAAGAAATCCACATAGTTATGCATTTGTTATTAAGACATCATAATCCTTAACAAATCATGATTAAAAACGTATGACATATAAGTTGGTCTTTGAAGCTTTGAACCATGTGACACTTACTTTGGATCTCTTGAAAAGGGCAGTGTAGAAGTCACGTTCTGCTTCAGATTGTTCACATTCAATGACTTGGACATCGGTTGGAGGAAGTTCAAGAATTAGACTGAAGATTTGTAGAAAGAGTAGTGAAACGTTAAGCATACATAAGACAGGTAAAAGAGAAAAAAGATTGAAACACAGACAATATCTACCTTCCTTCTTTGTCCCTTGTTTCCTTTGTTCTTCTCAGCATCAATGGTCTCAAAATTGCCTTGATCAACTTCAGACCTCGTGGGTCACCATTTTCATAAGGCTTTTGAATCAACTTACTCCACCTAGACACACACATACACAGACTCATACATCAAGGATAAAAGTATAACACATGATAGCAGGAATTTAGATAATATCTCATCATACCAAGCCCAATTGCACCATGGTTCAACATGTAGGAAGCATAGAAGACTGTAAAGATCTTCAAGCTTGTTCTGTATAGAAGAGGGATAGAGTAAGTTAGTGCCAAAATACTATGAGCTTGTATTGTTTCTTCATGAATTGTTTTTAATATCTTACTTGTAAGGGAGTCCCTGTCAGACACCATCTGCAGTGTGATGACAGGCCAAAAGCAGCTCTAGCAGCTTGAGTTTTCCATGATTTGATGGTGTGAGCTTCATCAAGAACAATCCTGAACCAATCAATGCTGTGGAAAATACTGTTCTCTGCATCCTGCAAGTCATGATTCTCATAATTTAAGATCAACTAAATACAGAAATAAACAAAAGTGTTTTGGGGACAGAAAATTGACACATAATACTATTCTAACCTGCTTGAAAGCCGAGGTTAAGACACCATAAGTTGTCAAGACCACATCATGATTCGCTATTGCTTTTGCGTCATGTGTCCTGTCCCCTCCATAGTAAACTAACACAGATACTGTGTCTGGCTTTGAATGGGTTTCAAGCTCGTCCTAGAATAAAGTGAAAATCCATGAGACTTTTCTGAAACTATCAAAGAATTAATAAAAAAACAGCATTCAAGGCAAAGTACCTTCCATTGGCTTAACAATGCCATGGGACAAACAATAAGAGTGCCACCTTTAGCCTTCACCAACGCTAGTGCGGTACAAACCTCCTTCCTCTTACCTTTATCTCCAGTAACATCTGTCACCAATTCATCTTCATTTTCTGGGTTACCTCGGCCTGGCCGAGCAAGTATTAGTGCAATTGTCATCACAGTTTTTCCAAGTCCCATGGCATCTGCTAATATCTGCATACGAAAAAAGTTCAGCTTACTTTAAAGGGATCCACAAGCAGAGGACATTTACCACTCCATCCCACTAGAGAGAAATGCATGTGTTAGTATGAAGTTCAGCATGCTTAAGAAACATACTCCGCCTCTAGCCATCTGTGTTGCTGTTGGAAATTGGATTGTTGCTTCACCGCTAAAGATGTTCACATAAATTGAAGGTGCCCTCCTGAAAATATTTACATACAAATTAACGTTATTAGATCAAATAACTTCAACATTTTGCAAGTTCATCTTTCAAAGTTTAAGATATTACATACTCGTCACAAATTCGATAAGCCTCCCAGCAAGGATGTAGAGTTTCAGCTGCCTTTTCAACATCGATTCCTTTCTCAGATTCTGACATCCAGTAGAGAGCTTGTTTCTGGTATGGTCTCAGGCTACAAGTAAGTGTACTTGGAGCTTCCATTTCCTAAATGATTGACAAGAGAAAAGATATTAAACGAAGTATTCATACGAGGATAAGAAATTTTCTTACAAGTAATTCACACCTCCAGGTTGTATGACTCTGCAGCGCCAACAATCCCATTTAAATATGCCTCATGAGCATCATCTTCATCTTTGTTCTGCTCAGAATACTGTTGGCAACCTTTTCTTCTTTTCGCTATGGCCAACAATGCTGCTCTTTCGTCAAAGTCATCCTGAAAATAAAATGCATAACTTAATTCACAACATAGTCATTATCCTACATCATGAGATTTAAAATGGAACTGAATTGTAACACATACCTCCAAATTCAGTGAACGTTTGCGAGAGTTAAGTTCCTCAGGAGTAAACTCCGCCTGTTTGAAGATACATCAATGAGAAATATATGGATTGGAATTTCAGAAGCATGACTCTGAGTCCGTAAAGGTATTAGAAGAGCAAAAATGTGGTATATACCTTTTTGTAAGGTTTTATTGTGAGGTGTCTGAACAGCTGCAGAAGAGGATGAAGCGTAGAATTGATGTTCGGGGAAGAACCAATATGCCAAGTGGATTTGCTAACATCAGTGAATATCGAGCTGTGAATGTAGAAACTGCAATCCAAAAGCCATATAAGTTTACAATAAAATTATAAGTCAAACAAGACAATCAACCAATAGAAAAACCATTGTTACCTGACATATAGCATAATATCTTGCATCATATGCAGAATTGGTGGCGCGGCTACACATCTACCTAGCATTTTGACTTTACCAGATCTCACAAGGCTCACAGCCCAATTAGACCACTCCATTGGAAGCCTACCAATCTAAGATCATAAAAGCCACGAAATACAATCAATTAATTGCCCGTTCAACTTAACTTCTTTACCGCATCAAACCAAAACATTCACTAACAAAAAAAAATAAGAAGTTGAAAATTTATAATCTTTTTGCAGTAAGAGTAACAAAAAAAAATGGCTTACCTCTCCACATCTTTTTGTAGAGAAACGAACAATGTTCGGGACTTTCCTATTGACATTAGAGGGAAATGTGAAATTCACAACCTCGTTATCTTCCAATTTCCTTCCTTTACTTGTGGAAGTTGCCGTGACAAGTGACCTCCCTACCAAATACCAATCTTTCTCCACTGGAAAATCTCCATCGTCCACTTTCACCTTTTTTGCATCAACTGGTGCCTTCTTCTCATACACAGGCTTCTGTTCGAGACTAAATTTCACTTCTTTCACCTGCATACTCATATCCACAGCCTCAACCTTAATTACCTCAACTGATTCCATCTTCACATGATTATTAATACTCTTCTCTTGTTTCACTAGAGGATTCAAATTCTCTGACTTCAAGTCTATAACTTCAAGCGGCTCTTGTTTCACTGGAGGATTCAACTTCTCGGACTCCAAGTCTATAACTTCAAGCGGCTCTTGTTTCACTTGAAGAGGATTCAAATTCTCAGACTCCAAGTCGATAACTTCAAGCAGCTCTTGTTTCACTTGAAGAGGCTTCTCGGCCACAGTACAGCCTTTGACATCTGTTTGCACAGATAGTTCTGATTCCAGTTTCCTTCTTTTGGCTGAAGTAACATCAGCATATCCAGACAAAAAGAGAGCAATCTCTTGCTCTAGATTCACATTTACTTGAGATATATTATGACTCCCAATAAGCTGATCTTCCTGGACTTTGATCACATCAGATTCTTCCTCGACTTTAACATCCACACTTCTCGAAACAGTGTCACCGAGAGATTTGTCAATAGAATCAACAAACATCTCTTGTTCTTGAGCAACAACCAGATTCTCAACAGGTTCCAACTTCAGATTCAAACTACACTCATCATAACCTGAAGCTCTTGTAACAGTTTCAAACACAGACCTTTCAATAGAATCTATAATCATTTCTTCACCTTGATCACAAAATTTATCATCCACAGGTTCCTCCTTCACACGAATCTCTAAATTCAATGGAACAGAATCTAAAATCTCTTTATTCACACAAGCATAGCTACAAACAGTAACAGAGTTTGCAGCAGGTTCGTCACCAATCATTACCTCTTCTTTCGCCGCATGTGATTGGTCGTCCAATTGAGCTGAGATTCGTACCCCAGTAGCTGTCCGAAATACTACAGAGGATCCTTCAACAACATCAAGACTATCTTCAACGATTTTACTACCATCGGAGCCCAACACAGCTTCGTGTTCATCAACCATGGCCATTACAAGACAAGAGAGAAATGGAGCAGAGAGATGAAAGTGGTGAGTGGGAGAGGAAGAGTTTGAGAGGAATGTAGGGTTTTTAAAGTAACATCTCTTTTGGGGTAATTAATTTTGGCGCGAAATGGAGGTAATGGTTTCGTGTAGTTAGAAATTAGCGGGAGTGGTTTTTGGAGCCAATATTCTATGTCCTTCCATTTCGCAGGTTAGTTATTTTGTTTCCGTTTTCATCTCCCAAAAATCTTTGATCAAATTCCGACCCCAAAAAAAAAAAAGAAAAATCTTTAATTAAAATTTTCATATCATACGGGAGCCATCAATCATAGTTTTAAGTTTTACAGTATATGGATTTCCTGTTTTTCGATTTGGTTTACATATATTTTTCTGGTCAATACCCCATTTAGTTCCATAATTAGTGTCACTGATCAAATATAAAAGAATAATTAGACTATTAAGGCTTGGAGGGTCGGCCGAGCGAGCCAACCCTATGGGAGGTTCCAGAAATAATGTCGGCCATATGTCTTGATAGCCATACAGCACTCACCCTTTTAATCTCAGGCTGAGCGTGGCATAAATAGCCATCCGACCCTTTTTAATTTTTCAATTATGAGGCCCATCATCATTTTATACAACCCAATTCTTATTCCTCTCTTCTCTTATTCCCGATGTGGGACAAAACACCCAATCTTCACCATCCCAACATCATCACTACATTTATAAGCCAAAAGTCACACTGGAACTGATTTTGTTGAATTCTTCATCATCAATTCATGTACTTTCAATACAAGAAAGAGACTGGTAAATTTTAACTATACGAGTTGATGTAACACATTGCTTGTGCTTGAATGTAATAAGAGTCTCTGTACTTCTTCCCACTCCCTATGTGAATCCCGTTTTGCATCCATTCGTTTCTGTGTACCCAAGCCTCCCTTGCAAAGTCCAGTACTCCCAATATCTGTCTCTCCAATACACCAAATTTCAGTATTTGTTATATGGAAGATATATCTCTCACAATATCAAGGATTGTTAAAGAGTATGTACCGCTCCTCCTTTCCAAGACACGAATGTTGGGTCCATTCTTGATTGCAGAACCTCCACTGTGTCTATGGCTTCTGTTGGAGGTATTGCGTGAAGAACTCTGCAACAGAGAGGAGGGAGTCAGACAAACATTACTCCACTAAACTATTTTTTTTTGTTTGAATCTTAATCAATGAAATGGGGAAACCAACAAATACCTTTCTTCCACAGCCGGGACAAGACCTTTAGTTAAACCAACACCACCAATCTGACAAGAAGCAAAAACGAGAGAGCAATAGAAGATTCACTTATGGAGTTTCATGGCAAAACTTGAATGTTTGAAAGAAAAAAGTTCTGAAGGAATTTACCAATTGTATGCTGGAGAAAAGCTTTCGCTGAAGGTCTATGCGTCCTGCAACCCAAAAAAGGAAGAAGAGTGTTTGTGTTAGGTTTCACGCCTTCTGAGAGAATAAGCAGAGGAAATACATTAAAACATTTACCAGCAGAGAGAATGCTGCTTGTAATGGCTTCTGCAAGGCCAATTTTTTCTTCTTTCTTTGGTTTTGAAGGGGAAAATGCAAAAGTATCCCACATTGGTAATCCCGTATTACCACCACCTGCCAAGTCCATGTTCCATGTTTCCTCTAACATATTCTCATGGTCTTGGAACCTGACCAATATGCAAGTGCTTAAAATCGGTACGGCTAAAGCTGACTAACCATGTTCGTGGTGGCTGGGGAACTAACCATGTTCGTGGTGGCTGGGGAAACACTTCAGGGACCAGAAGGTTAGGATAAAACAGACCCATTGGTGGAACCTGGAATAACCAAATGAATTCTTTTCAAGACAAAACAACAAGAGAGCACTAGCAAAATAATTACTTGATCTTGTGGACGTTACGTTAAGCGAGGTGAGATTTGTCTTGTGAGGTACAGCTGGCAGGCCTTCCTCATAAGAATGAATTGTTGCAACTGTTTCAACTTCTCCTTCCTGTGCATGAAGAATGTGTATTAGTTTCAATATTCCATATCAAGATAATAAACAACAAAGATGATCCAACTAACTCTAATATCGCAATATGACTCCTTAAGTTGATTGAGCATCAGCATATCAATCGGCTTTGCCAAAACGTCTGTGTGGATCTGTGGCCAAGTTTGGTAATGCCTCTGAATCCAGAGAAGGCATCTACAAATGTCCTGAAAGTTACATGTCGATGTAGAAATTTTTAGTATGCGATGTAGCTCATCTAGAAACAGAAAAGAGAAACTATCTTTATATCCTCACATCTCCTCCAAAAGGTAAAATCTTTTCAGTATTTGGCAGGGAGACTCCGTCCTACAAAACAAATATACGAGCATAAAACAGTTATAATAGCAAAAAGATGTCGACTTGCCTTTCTCATATTCTAATAATTACCTCAATACAAACAACTGTACTTGTCTGGGCTCCCATATTCACAATACAAGCTGTAGACAAACCATTCCCGAAAATGGCAGATAGACCTTCTTGGTGGACCACTGCCGAGTTAAAGTGTAGATCTCGCAATACGATTGTTAGCATTTCCTTTATTTCTGATATATATCATGACGCCATATCAGATTACTAGTTTCCATTGATCAGACTTATTTTGAACTCAGGAAAAGGCTGCAATAGGCATAACAAGCTTACCCCGACTGTCAAATGTTCCAGGAACAACTAAAACTGCAGAATACACGCTTCTCTCACTCTGAACTATATGAAGCTTATTTATTAAAACCCAGTCCCATATAGCAATTAAGTCCTCACAAACCTGGAAAGAAGATGTATCAAATTCGTACTCAGAAAATTCCTCCCACAAAGAGTATATGAGAAATAAATAATGGAACTATATGTACTTGTTGCGCTGAATAATGTGGTGAAACATTGAAGTGACCCCTACGAATAGGACGGTGTAAGCAATATGGCTCTTCTGGAGATATTGCCATAGCTTCTTCACCAAAAATCATCTTCCTATACTTGCGCTTACTCTCACTAGGATCTTTAGTAACATCAGGAGCATCTCTAGTTGCACTGGCCTCACTTCTATCAGGAGAAATTTCTGCAGTTTGGAGTAGATAAGGATTATAAACCTTGGCACCCAGCATAGATATATATATATATATATATTCAGAGAAAGACCAATTCAGTGCATTTTACTCAACTGTATATAGCAGACACAAATCTCTATTGGGTGTACTTAATAAAGAACTATGCACTACTATGAGCTACTTCACTTGGGATTACTAGAGTCCAGTATCAAACAATGCCAAATTAATCCTATAAGGTCAACCGGGGGAAAATTCATTGGTGGCCAAGTAAAAAAGAAGGGAATGGGATTGAAAAAGACCAATATAAATTGGTACCTGATGGGGCAGGGGAGCTAGGATCATCCTCATACACATTAGTCCAAGTAAATACTGTATCTTTTTTCTTAGTACTCGGTTGGTTGTATCCATCAATCCTCCCCATCTGCATATGCTTTCGGAAGTTAATAACAAAAAAAAAAAAAAAAGCAAGAGCAATCATTACTCAAAATTATAAGTCAAAAGCTTACCGTACTATGTGTCACAACATTCAAGCAAAAAAATGATCATCAGTAAAGTAATCAAACATACCTTACGAGATGCAGAGCCAAAAGAAGAACTATCGTCCAGGTATGGGATCTTCAACAGCGATGCCGTCTTTCAGTAAAAGAAAAGAAAAGAGAATGAAACACCTAGAATTAATCCTAGTTACAGAAGAAGCAAAACTGAAACCCCATGGTTTTCTTACAGTATTGTAAGCTCTTTCACGATCAACATGTAGACTCGTGGTGACCTGATTGTTAAGCATCTGGAATATAAAAAGAAACACACTTTCAAATCAAATTCATTGAAAACAAAACAAAAGAAGCCAAAATTACAAAACCTGGTCAATGACTTTTGGTTTCCCAGCTTGTGTGTAGTGTCTAGCAATACAATGAGGGACATTGAAGGGTGTCTCTTGCTTAGCTAATCCTATTCTCACATTCGCAGACCCTAATTCAAAAAACCCAAGAGGAAGATTTAACCAAAAGGTGCAAACTTTAAGAAGCTAGAGCTTGAAATCAATCTTGATTTGGGTTAATAGAAATCGAACCTGGGTTGATGACAACAAGATTTGTTCCTCGTTCAGATACAATCTGAGAAGGGACAACAGATTTCAAGTAGTCCTGCTATTACAAAAGCTAGAAAGATTAGAGAACAAACTCGATTTGGGTTTCCCAAAAACACGATACATCGAGAAGATAAAAAAAAATGTACCATTTGAAGCGGAGTTTCTTCGCTGCAATCTTAGGGTTAGGGTTTTGTGAGCACAAGATCGCAGAGCTTAAAATTGGTTAAGAGACAGATTTTGGGGGTTTTGGAAGAAGAGAGTTAGAGAGCGCGCATTGTAGCCGGACTGACGATTACTTTCGTTAGTTTTTGATTAATCTTTTATAATACCACAGCTGATTAATTTTAATTAAATACTTTACCTTTTTTATATTATTATATATAGATTATAAATAACTCTTCAATGAATTTGATCAGGATGTCTTTTTTTTTTTTTTTTGGTCCAATGATCAGGATGTCTAACAGTTATCTTTTAGAGTCTAACAGTTATCTTCGTGGTTGGATTTCGAGGAGATTGATATGTGTCATTAGTTATTTGAATAGAGTGTAACAAAACTTGTTCCATAGCTGCATGATTGATCAAGTCATAACAAATCAAAATTCCAAGATCCACAGAGTGAGAGATGAATATATCATGAGCTAATCTAAGAGCCCTACAATGGAAAAAAAACACAAAAAGTTCTAAAAAAAATGATTTCGTCCGGATTTCAAAAGCAAAAAACCAAAGGTATTGCTCGAAGAAAAGTAATAATGGGCATTAAGCAGCTTTCGGCTTAAGAGTCCTCTTCTTTAGAGTCGTCGCCCTCTTGGAAGGTGTTGAGTTCTTCATTCCAATAAAGAAGAGCAATGCTCCAAAGAGTGCAACACTCTGCAATAACAGAATAAATATTTTTATTGAACCGGTGTCCACTGCCATAGACTTGGCTAGATTACAATAACTGGACAAAAAGTTGTGGACAAACCTGCAAGAACTCTGTCAACAGAGGAGCGAACTGACGCTCCTGTGGTCCGTAGTTGTAGAAATCATACAGAATAGGACTCACAACCACCAAGTATAAAGCCTAAAACAAACAAATTGAGATTTTAAAGACACTGCAATCGGCAAGCTTTTAATCCTATGGGATGAACAAGTAGAAGCCTAACCAGAAGATAAGCACCGAAGACGTTTCCTATAACAAAGAGTAAGCCACCAAATCCTTTCAGGGCAAGAAAAGTAACCACAACTCGTCTCACCTACAAAAGTTTAGTTCATTCTCCAAGTCATAAAAAAGACATATCAAGAGAAGCACAAGAGACAAGAACATTGTAACAAGGCCATTATTACCTCTATGTTGGGCAACGTTACCCCTAACCTTGAAGATAGATGTGCCTTGGCAAGATCAAGCTTTGGAGCCAACTCTTTAGCTGCAGGTCCACCGTCAACACCAAAGTCGTTGAACCTTAAGAAAAAAGTTCCCAGAAGATGTTAAGTAAGTCAACAAAAGAAACGAACAATAGAACGAAAACAATCTTATATATTCATGTGTTTGTTATAGAGGTGATGGTGCTTCTCTCTAGACCACTTATGCATTGCAATGACCAAACCAACACACCATTCAGAAAACAAACAAATAGTGAACAACAGAGCCAAAGAGAGAAAAAAAAACAAACAAAACTCATAAGAATATCACACTGGACATTAAGAAACATCGATAAACGAATTACAAAACTGGAATTATAACAATCCAGAGATCACCAAAACCTAAAGCATTCAATTACAAATCAATTACAGTAAGAGATCTATACTGGAAAGGAAAAAAAGAAAAACTAAAATCAGAGGTAGGTAGATTCAATTTTCGAAACCCTAGAATAAGCTTTAAAGACGAAATCGGAAGATCCAGTTCATGAATCAATCCAAAATCCTAACAAAAGGAACACGAAGAGACGCGAGAAACCAGATCGAGAATGGGAAAAAAAAGAAAAGAACTTACATTTGCCAAGCAGAGAGGATGAAGAGAGAAGCGAAGAGAACTCTTCCAAGAAACGAGAAGAAACCCATCTCTCTCTCTGTCTGTCTTGTTGAAAAGCTCGAAGGATCTGTGTTTGGTCGGAGAGAGGGAATCTACTTCGGCGGAAGGAAGAGACGTTCGGTTCTTCTGGTTTGAGTTGAGATATAAAGCATTATCGGATTTATTAACTTTTTTTTTTTTTAGTACCAACCAAACATTGCACTCCACGATCTATTCTATTTATTAGTTCGTCCCTCACAACTTGGCAACATTAAATTTGCGTTTTAAGTACAAAATCTGATGATTTATTTTTGTGTTATTATTTACACTTAATCATAAACTATTTATTAAGTATATAATCGGTTTATTAATAGTTTTGCTATTGTTCTAACAGAGCACACATTATTTGAATGGATAAAAAATAAATAAACACAAATGCAATGAGTCTAAAAAAACTTCAGATTCATCGTATTCAACAACCCTCTATTGAATATCGTCTATCTTTCTTGAATCTCGTTGTTTAGCTTCAGTCCCGTTAATTCCACAATTTTTGGTATCAGCTAATAACACCTCCGTTAAGGTAAGATTTTCTCTCTCTTGGAAAGTGTTGGAAATATCAGAGAAGATATGAAATGATTTTTAGTTCATGAGGTGAAGACCTTAATTAGTGGATTCTGTTCTCAGTTTCTCCACCTCAAAACTGGATCAAATGCATGCAATCAAAGGCTAAAAGATTGGGTAGAGGTGCCTGGATTGTAAGAGACTATAAAGGAAGGGTGATAATAATGCACAACAAAAGGGCTCTTTTCAATTTCACCTTCAAGGTTAAGCAAAGCAAACTACAAATCCATGTAAATCAAAACATAGTAAAGCAAAAATTAAAGAAGAAAAAAACTTACTTATTTGTAGGTAAAAATTATTTTAAACTTAATTTCAGTTGATATCATAGTGCAAATATTTAGCATTAAAGACTTCTATTTTTCAAAAAAAACCTAAACCTAACCGAAACTACACTAAAATACCAAATGAAAGCAAAAATGCTACTATTATACTTCACTNTTTTAAAAAAAAAAAAAAAAAAAAAAAAAAAAAAAAAAACTAGAACATCCGAACCAAATCCAGATTAAACATAGAAGTGTCTTATCAAACAAAGAAAACTTAAAAACATCATTAAATGGATGCATGCACAATCCATTAGAACATCTGAACTATGCTTCAATCAATCAAGCATTGTGTAGAATGATATGTAAACGGCTTGAAGCTCTCTTGAAATTCTTTTGAACCTTCTCGACTCCGGCCAGTGCCAACATCTTTGCATTACTGTCCAGTCCCTTTGCCTCAAAAAGATCTAGCCGTCCCATCACACGTCCAGTTCGAATTAGGTACTCCAAAATATGCAGCTCGTTTGAGGTACCACGGAAGTTTTTCACTTGTACAACCTTTAGTGTTTTCTCCAGACACTCATAGGTTTGTTTATTAGCCCAATAAGTTTCTGGATCTAATACCGGCAAAAATCTCTGCAAAAATATAGCTAAAGTCATGCGTTTTCACAAATAATATGACCTATTTTCATACAAAAAAGACCTGCATATATATGTATACCATAATTATATTTACTGAATTTTATAAACTAAAAAGAAAAAGAAAAAGGAAATATGTACCGCGTTAGGTCTAGTACAAACCACGTCCAAGGCAAGCGACTCTAGTTTCGGACAAAGACTAAGAAATATCCCAATTCCTATGAAGTTCTCCAAATGCATGTTTGTTTTCATCACCAAATGCCGTGTCTCCATTGGATCATCGGCCAATACCTTAAGATCCTCTTCATAGTCTTGTATCATCTTTAAGAAAGACAAAAAGAGAAGTAAACAGATAAAACAATATATAGACAGTATTGTTGCATATACATATGGGAACTACATTTTTCTTTTTTTTTATAAAAAGCATAATATCTCTTTGCTAAGAACTATAAGAAATATTGTGAAAAACTAATTAATCTACCATAAGAATGCATATCAACAGATATAAAGTCACATTGTATGCTTCTTATACCGGTGAAGTAAAAAAAATATCATCTCCCAATCGATTTGTCTGTTCACAATGCAAAGAGTTCTAGAAATAACAAACCACCTAATGAAAATATTATTTCACAACCTATCCAACAGTCAATCTAATAGCTTCACGATAATAATGATCTAATCTAGTTTTACTAAATTTAAAAATAACAACAGCATTTTCAACATATTATTTTCTTTACTGGAGAACCATTACCACTTAACCTAGAATTCAATTTTTTCGAGCCGCCTGTATTATTTGTAACCTTCTACGACTAATTTAGTGAACTTGGTTTAGGATCCATAACATAAGGATGTGAAAATGTAAAATAAATAATATAGATCATAGATAATTGAAAGAGTGAAAACAAATTACGTACCTGGAGGAAAAAAGGACAGATCGTTAAGGTCTCAACATATAAAAGATTGAAAAAGATACGAGGAATATCAAATTCACTGTTTTGAACTGCTAGGGCTTGTTGGACTGGACTTATGGTGGTTCTCTGGACATGATCTGAGAAATCAAGAACTACGTTCTTGACATTTCGGGAGGCGGCAAATTCGATGAGGGATGAAATATCTTCCTCAAACCCCATCGGTTGGGAGAGATAAAGCTCAAAACTTTCGAGGTTTACTCCGGTAAATCTCGAGATCCATTGACGCATAATGCTAACAAATAAACCCCTCGCAAGCTCTGTGGTTCTTGTGACATCTGTATCGAGGCCAGGTAAGTTCACAAATTCGGATTCTCTGAATACGAGGTTTTTTGTTTCACGACAAAGATCTCTCCATGTTTTTGAGAGAACACTGGTACTTACAGAATCTTTGAAAGGCAAGAAAGAAATGATCAGAACCAAAAGGGATTGAGGTAACTTTGAGAATAGATCCATCATGAAACTGTGTGTGGTGGTTTTGCAAAAAGAGAGATAAGAGAAGATTAGATGGTGCATATCAATAAACCAATGACTCTTCGGAGGTATTTATATGCTTTTGAAAGTCTCAAAACGACACATACATTTTTATTTTTGGGGTCACCACTCACCACCACAAATACATTTAATAATTTACTGTCACATTTTAATACCATGAACTTAATCATCTATATATGGTGAATTGTGTCTATTATGCTGTTGCCAAAAAAAAAAAAAATAATAATATGGTGAATTGTTTGTTTCTTTTTTCTGGAAATATTTATTTAGACTCATATTTTATTTTACTTTTCTTAAAGGCTGTTTAATTAGTGGAAAAAGAAATAAATCTTGAAAGATTCTTTTTGAATGTATTTTCCTAAATACACTGCCATATACTTTTTCACAACAAGGGTAAGATTTTCTTTTTCTATTTGTTCTAAACAATTGTAAGAAAAATAATTCGGGAAAAGTTAGGAAAAAAATATTTTTTCTTATGGAATCACATCATTTCCAGATCATCAATGATATGTTATTTTTCTTTATCTTTTAAAGTTTTAAATACAGTGAATTTTATAGTTACTCATGATCAATAATAACAGTAATTGGTTTATACACTACACTTTGTATATATTTTAAATGAATTACTAGGTAAACAAAAAGGGGATGTAGCTCAGATGGTAGAGCGCTCGCTTAGCATGCGAGAGGTACGGGGATCGATACCCCGCATCTCCACATTTTTCTTTTTATTTGGTTTTTAAGCGTCACTCACAGATCAGCTCACTCAAGTCACAATCAAACAGAAATCTCCATACTCTGTTCCCACAAACACCACATATTTCAACTCCTTATCTTCTTCACTTCTGTCGTTATTTGACTCTTACCTGATGAATCTTTCTTCTTCCTCCATTGACAGAAAAAAGAAACCTCTAAAAAAGAAAAAAAAAGTATGACAGAAACATCCGACCGTTTAAACGACATCACGGCTTTTGCCTCAACGAACGCAGGAGTGAAAGGACTTGTCGACACCAACATAACCCAAGTTCCTAAATTCTTCCATGTCCCTTCTTCCACTTTATCCAATAACAGACCTGATGACATCTCCGATCTTAACCTCACCGTCCCCGTGATTGATCTCGGAGCTGCACGAAACGTTGTCGTTTCGAAGATCAAAGACGCAGCTGAGAATTGGGGTTTTTTCCAAGTCATTAATCATGGTGTCCCTTTACTTGTTCTTGAAGAAATCAAACAAGGAGTTAAAAGATTTCACGAACAAGATCCAGACCTGAAGAAAATTTACATTCCTACAGATCTAGAAAACAAGAGATTTGTTTATAACAACAACTTCGATTACTATCATTCTTCTCCGATGAACTGGAGAGACTCTTTCACTTGTTACCTCGCTCCTGATCCTCCAAGTCCAGATGAAATCCCACTTGCTTGCAGGTAACGTAATTTACTAATTTCGTTTTGTATAAGATGTTTTTTTAATGTGATGGTCGTTTTAGGGATGTTGTGATCGAATACTCAAAGCATGTGATGGAATTGGGAACTTTGCTTTTGGAACTTTTCTCAGAAGCTTTAGGATTAGACTCTGAGTTTCTTAAGAGGATGGATTGTCTCAAGGGTTTGTTTATGCTCTGCCATTACTACCCACCTTGCCCACAACCTGACCTCACTTTAGGCATAAGTAAACATACCGACAACTCTTTCCTCACGCTTCTTCTTCAAGACCAAATCGGTGGTCTTCAAGTTCTTCATCAAGATTATTGGGTTGATGTTCCTCCTATTCCTGGAGCTCTTGTCGTCAACATTGGTGATTTCATGCAGGTACAGCCCAATTGATGCATTGTTTCTTTTAACTTAGAAAAGAGTCTTCAACCTTGGGAATATT
>OVAF01000364.1:0-44588 GCA_900406245.1 Odontarrhena argentea | reverse complement strand
TGACTTCTCCTTCTCATAATTCACCATTTATCGTGTGTCTCCCAAACCTTATTAACAGACACGGGCTACTGAGTTGATGAATGATGAGACTATTCGGAAGTTTGAGAAGTCAGCCATCGAACGGTCCAGATCGGCTTATTCCGCGGCATTAGGAAACTATTCCATTTGGAAAAATGAGTATAGGAAAGGAAAGCATTTTGAAGATATGTTACGTCTAATGCAAGACCAAATCATTATGGCACGAGTATACTCTACGCTTGCGAAGATGACTAACAATATCGATTTACACAACGAACTAGAAACACAGCTAGAGAAACTAGAGTTGGAGGAAGAATCAACTGATATTGAGAGGTAATGTTATTATCAGCAAGATACTATATTGATAAATATTCATGAAATGGTCTAATCTGTATTAGTTTGATTATTGTGGCAGAGTTCTTGATACGATTAGAGATACAGGGAAGATTCTGGAAAGAGCGCGCGAGGAGCTATACGAATGCAAGTTGGTGACGAATAAGCTTAGAGCAATGCTACAAACAGCTGAAGAAGAACTCTTGTACACACAGACTTATATAACTTTCTTGAGTCAGCTTGCTTCAAAAACAGTACCAGATGCTATTCATTGCTTGACCATGCGCTTGAATCTCGAGTACTATCTCCTTCCTGCTCCGATGAGAATGTTCCCGAGAATGGAGAACTTCGAGAATCCAAATCTTTACCACTATGCTCTCTTCTCTGATAATGTTTTGGCTGCATCAGTTGTTGTCAATTCTACAGTCATGAATGCAAAGGTAATGATCAATCACTCGTACGACTTCTGATAGTTTATAAATGCTTTAAAACTTATTGATTGTTTTGGCAGGATCCTTCAAAGCATGTTTTTCACCTTGTGACTGATAAACTCAACTTTGGAGCAATGAGTATGTGGTTTTTGTTAAACCCTCCTGGAGACGCGACTATCCAAGTCCAGAAGTACGAGGATTTCGCTTGGCTAAACTCATCTTACTCTATAGTATTGAGACAGCTTGAGTCAGAAGCAATAAAGAAGTTTTATTTCAAGACAGAGAGATCTGAATCAGCTGAATCAGGCTCAGAGAATCTCAAGTACCGGTACCCGAAATACATCTCAATGCTTAACCACATAAGATTCTACTTACCGGAGATCTTCCCAAAGCTGGATAAAATCTTGTTTCTTGATGATGATGTGGTTGTCCAGAAGGATTTAACTCCTTTATGGTCAGTAGATCTTCAAGGGAAAGTGAATGGAGCAGTAGAAACTTGCGGTGTCACTTTCCATCGGTTCAACACTTACTTAAACTTCAGTGATCCACACATTTCAGATAGTTTTGATCCGAAAGCTTGCGGATGGGCTTATGGGATGAACATCTTTGACTTGAAAGAGTGGAAACAGAACAATATTACAGAAACTTACCACTTTTGGCAAAACCTGGTTGGTACTTCTTCTGATACTTAATCAGTTCATCTACAAGTTGAGATTGATTCATTATTTGTTTGTTTTCGCAGAACGAGAACCGGACTTTATGGAAACTTGGAACGTTGCCACCTGGTCTATTAACGTTCTACAATCTGACTCAACCGCTTGAGAGCAAATGGCATTTACTTGGATTGGGATATCATAAAGGAATCGATGCAAAGAAGATTGAAAAATCAGCTGTTATACATTTCAATGGACACATGAAGCCATGGTCAGAGCTAGCGATCAGCCAGTATCAGCCTTATTGGATCAAGTACATCAATTTTGATCATCCTTACGTCTTTAGTTGCAGGCTATCCGAATAAAGTTGACAAATCTAGTTAGGTACATAGATAACACATACCTGTAAGCAGATGATTCTCAGGTTATATAGAAACTTCAAAGTGATTCATTACTTGAAACAATTGGTTGTTGTTTGCTTAAACATATATTTACTTTAAAACAGATAAGCTTGAATGGCTTATGAAATGTTCCAAGAGTTCAAATATTGATGCCTATGTTCGTTGGCCTGTCACATTTTGGCTAAGTAATATTTTATATACATTTGAATGGCTTATAGACTAACTTACAAATTTTCCTTACAANAAAATTGTATAACCTTTTTTTTTTTTTTTAAAAAAAAAAAAAAAAAAAAAAAAAAAAACTCTATCTTTTGTCATAATTCAAGTTTTGTTCTTCTTTGATCTTTTGGTTCATCTTAAGTTTATTACTCTTAAAACCATTATCACAAGTACAGAACATTAGTACAATAATACACATATATCATAATCATAAGAAGAACACAAATTATGGGAAAGATGATAAATATACTTGTGTAAGTAAACAAAAGAGAAAGAAATATTTTGTGTAAGCAGAGAATAGAATTTAAGTGCCAGGAAAATGGATGACGACGGTGAAGACAACGACTAAGCCGAAGTAAATGAAGGAATGGAGAAGGATGGAGTATCCGCTCGTCTCCATCTTCCCAAAGTCTACAAAGTGATGGTTGCCAGGAACTTGAAACAGCAATCCTGGCGTCAGCACGATGAACAACACCGTGGCTACAATCGCCTGTATCCACTCCGACATTTAAAGAAAAAGGTAGAGAAGTAGTTATCTGTAAAGAGGTAGATGAAGTTATATATACATCACTTAGGATGATGATATATAACCTTTGGGGTTGGTTGGTGAAATATCATAATACTTGTGACATGTCGTTACATGTTAGACGATGGTTATGTTGTCTCTATCAACCACTGGTATTGTTAATCATTATTGGACATTGTTGACTATCATTATTATTGGAAAATTTGATTAACAACATATGCTTAAACGACTCATGACCACGAAACAACACTTTGGTCTTTTGGCTGAGGAAAGGAAATTGAACGTGTAATCATTCCTATGAAATTTTATTGAGCTCAAAATCTTAGTTTTAAGAGGATACTTTAATCGAATCTTCTGTATCGGTTAGTTTCAGTGAAACAGAGGACGAACCTAACATAAAAGAATCTCTCTCACTTCTTGTTCTTTTGGTTCTTGAGTTGTCTCTCAAGAGTTCTGATTCTCTGATGCAGAACTGAACTCCGTGAGATTCTTCTTTTATCTGGAACTCTTGAAGATGACTCAGAGGAGGACACAGGATCATTCGAGGATGACTCAGAGGGCGTAGGACGGTTCTCTTGAACAATGCTTTGGTCTTTTGGCTGCATAAACGAAAATGGGATAGGCGAAGACGGTGATGGCTGCTTAGTAGGAGAGATATCTACATTCGGAAGGTTCAAGAGCTTCCTCACATCAGGACGTTTTATAGCTGCATAGACATATACACAAACAACAGAACAGATCAAAACTCTATCTGATTTACAAAGCTCGAGTTTCAAAGACCAAGCAATGTTCACGGGAACTTACCTAGTCCGTACCCAAGAGAGAACAAGTTGGAAGTGAGCCAGTAACAGAACAATGCCTGCGAAAAAATCATTTGTATGTGGTAAGTGAAACGAATTTTTTAACTTTTTCAATGCAGATCAGTAATCAACAGAGGAACACTTATTTTTTACCTGTTCAATTCCTATCAAAACTGGAATAGAGAGAATGGCAACGATTCTTGAGAATTTCTTCATAGTTCCAGCTACTGGATTTCCTTCTAGACCTTCCTGCATGTTTGACTACAGAAGCAGAAAAGTATCAGCACCTAAAAATCTTACTTTGAACAAGTAAACAAGAAAGCATATACAAAGCTCCTACCTCAACCATAATCAAGAAAGTCGCTGCGGTGAGAAATGGCAAGATATATGTAGAATCTGCGATGGTGAGATCAGTAAACCAAAGAGTTCCGCCGGTTTTAAATGATGGGACTTTCTCTGCCATATTCCTGATCTGAAGATGAGCATCAGCGAACAAGTAGAAAATAGTTTCAACTGAAAAATATCAAACAATATTTATATCTTACCGCAAAGAAAAAGCTGATGAAGATGGGACCTTGAATAATAAGTCCTTTGAGAGGAGTAAATGGATTTACTCCATGTCTAAGCCAATACACAAAACAATAGATGCATATCAGCAAAAAAGGAACTAGTAGAGCATTTAACTTGAATAGGCGAACTTAAAGAAGCAATAAACCTACACTTACTGTTTAAACAATAATTGCATCCGTCTTTGGCCTTCTGCCATGGCTGCAGGATCTTCAGCGGCCTAAAAAAGATAAAAAGACATGGAAAAAATTCATAACGGCGACACTAGAAAGTTACTTAATTTCGATATAGAGGTCAAGGCAAGTGGTAATCAGAAAAACTAAGGTGGAAAGGAATTTCATCAACAAGTTCCTAACCAAACAGAAAGCTCTAGAAAACTAATCAATCAAAGATTATACATAACAACGTTTTAATATGAAACCAGAATGCTTTTACATGGCCTTTTCACATCCACACAAAGAAAAAGTAAGACAATGAAACGGTACCTTCATGCCCATCTCTTGTCTTAATTGCTCCAGTTGTGGCCTAAGAACCTGAAGGAACATGACAGATAAATTACAAGTCAAAAAGAGTCTCTTCCTACTATACGAAAAACCCCACTCAAATAACATGAATCCAAAACTAACATTGAGTTTGTGAGTAGCCTTTAGCTGATTCAAAAGCACAGGAACTGTAATTCCACGAATGATCACAGTAGTCAGAGCTATCGAAGCCCACCTACCAAAGAGTTAAACACCCTATTTTTATCACAGATACACACAAAGAAAACCGAGTAAAACTAGCCTGAAACATGTACATACCAGTTCAAGCCAGTAAACGAATGCACACCATCAATCAAATACTGTAAAGCAGCAACAGGAAACGCAGAATCTGCAGCAGCAATAGCAACTTCATTTACACCACTAACAGCTTGACTCGTACTCATCGCAGCTTCAACAATTCCATCAGGAACAACTTCCGCCGCCGCAAAATCAATACCATCGACTTTATCAGACCACTCCGGTGTAGAAGTAGAACTCATAAACCGACACGAAGACAATCCAACACCCAAAGATTCACTAAAATAATGTCTCTCCACAAGCTTATTACTCCCATTATATCCAAAGACATTACGAATCATCGTATCGGATTCTCGAGAAGCCGATTTAGATTCATCTTTATCATTACTGAGTAAATGACCACACGATGGATAAACTCTTCTCTGTAACAGATTCACTCTCTTCGTGATTCCTCGTAAACAAGCCATAACAAGATCCTAATATTCCGAAACAAAATCATTACCACGAAAATTATCAATTTCTGCTCCAATTTCTAAAGATAATCCTCAAAGTACACTTCCATTTCAGAGTTTATCACAGCATTTTTCTCGAGAAACTACACAGGACACGAAGGAAACTGAAGATTTTACCTGATCGGCGACTCGCGAGTTTGCTGCACAGAATCACTGAGTCGACTCGGAGTCAGACCTGAGACTGAGAGAGATCGGAGACTTCGCGTCTTTCTCTACCTGACGGCAAACGAATCTAAAACGCGCCGTTTCATCTTTCAGTGAAACGCCTCGTTTTGTGTGACTGAAGCTAAAAGGCTTCCAATTTATTTGGCCTATAGTTTCATATTGGGTTTTAAAAGGCCCATTAGTTCACAAAATGGTGAGTGACATATTTTGTGAGAATCTTGTGTTTTCTCGGAAGTTAGTAAAGATTAGAAACTTCTTGTGTGGTCAGATGATCGGATAAAAAGAGTCTTTAACCAGCAAAACGCTAGAGAGTCATGACAAGTCTTGTGAAGGAAGAAATTGACGTGGGGGAGAAGAAAGATAAAATGTGAAAATCTAAAGTCACCTACAAAGCTGTTTCAGATTATTTAGAGCCATCTCTTAGAGCAGACTTGACTTTTGAAACCATTAAACCAATCAATCTAGTTTCTTCATGTATGATTCTTGTTTGTACCAGATGATGTTGAGGCTATCTTGAACTCTCATTCGCGAAAGTGATAAGTCTTGTGACTCTTGTGAGATATTTTTTTTGACATGGCCAATGAGATGAACAAGAAGTGATGATTGATTGATGAAAATCTTCGTTTGTATTAGTGTATGTTCTTCTCAAATGCTACTTGAGTGTCCCTCTCAAATGCAACATTTTATGGATTCAATCTTAATGGGCCTCTAAAGCTAACTACCCTATGGGCTTTCTGAGCCCAATGGAGGGTCATGACAGTAACGAGAGTAATAACAGTATGGTATAGCTACCTAAAAATGGCAAATACTTTACCAAGTTGGCGGAAAACACAGTACTGTAGAACTACAAATTTGTGAAAAATCATATCTTTAGTGTGTGTTTTTTTTTTGGGTCACAACTCTGGTGTGTTTTAGTTGAAAATATGATGAAAGATTACTTTTTCCAACGCTCCAAATTAGGAGAAGCTAATATATATGATTTTCTTGTCTCAACTTTAGGGTCTTAATTTGCTTTTATCTTATGGTTCGAGTCAGAATCACTAGTCACTAGATCTGTAGCTTTTCTAGACTTGTTGAGTTTTATCATTAGTGTTACTTCTTTTTTAACAACTTCTCGTAATGGCTTCTTGTCTTCGTGGGTTTTCAAGGAGAAATCTTTCTTCAAAATGGTTCTGTTTCAAGAACTCAAGGCCTGTTCTTCATTATAACAAGGATTATTATTCTGGATCTAGTTTTCAAGATTCTAGTCTTTTGATCCGTAGTTTTCATCATAGGAAAGTTTTTTCTGAAGAGAGAAACACACAAATGTCTTTGGGGATTTGTAGTGTATTGCTAAGTAGACATATGTCTTCTTCTAGACCAGAAGATTTGTCTCAACAGATTGATGTTTTAAGCAATGTTGTTGAGGAGGAACCAAAAATCACTACAGCAATTGAAAATTTCTCTTTCCCCGAGTATGTGATCAATGGAATACATGAGCTTACCGGTTTCAATTGGTACAAAAAATCAATCATATTGTTTCTGAGTTTATGTATGTTATTGTGGCTTTGATGGTTTCTTGAAGTGTTTGGTTTCTACTCTTGTATAGGTGGACGTCAATTGTTCTTACTTCTGTTTTGGTTAGTGTCTTGATGTCACCGGTCTCTACACGGGTTATAATTCATTTTCGAGAACAAACAGTTAAGTATCTTGTGCTGTTGTTCATATTGATTTTTGAAGTTTTGAATTCTTATGATATCTTTTTTTACTCAATTCTAGATTTTGGCAATGCGCCTTAAGCAAGTGATGAGAATGAAAAAGACTTGTGATCCTAAATCCCTGTCTAAATACAAAAAATGGGAAGCAGAGTTGATCAACGCGTAAGTTTTTTACGCTATGTTATGTCCCAAAAACAATGAATGTCTTGCTTTAACTCTTTGTGGATATCAGATTGGCGAAACAAGTTTTGTCTTGCTTTAACTCCATTAGTCTTGATGCATATGTCTACATCACCTTCATCAAAGCTGTAAGAAAAAGAGACTTTTGTTTGTTTTTGACTCTTTGCCATTTCATTCACTCATTGTCACTGGCCTATAAATTGAAAACAGATTAGTGCCATGGCTAAGAAAGTCCCGGGGTTCGAAAACGGTGGAATCTTCTGGTTCACTGATCTTTCAACTCAAGACAGCTTCTACATTTTGCCACTAGTGACAATCTTCACTTTCTGGTGGACACAAGAGGTTTTAATGACTTATGAATAGGTTTCTATTCATCCACATTAATCCTAAGTAAGATCTTACTTAAGCCACACTCTTGTTAGATGAAAAAACACTTGAACGTTTTTTTTTTCTTTTGGTTCAAATAGTGTTGATGTCTCAGAAGATGGTGAAGTCTAGTAGCGTCTTGGGGTGGCCGAATGATCGAGTAACAAGAGTCTACGAGAATCAAACGTCGAGATTGATAAGTCTTTTGAAGAAGTATATTGACGTGGTGAAGAAGAAACACAAGATGTGAACTATCTCTTAGAGCAGATTTGACCCAACAAAACATATCTAGATTTTCATTTATGATTCTTGTTTGTACCAAACAGTTTTTCAAATTTATCTTGTTGTTAGCAAGAACCATTTCAAACATCAAAACTGTTCATGTCAGAGAAAAATTAGCGAGCATTGGGTCTCATTCCAACACTTTCCTCTGTTTTCTTCATTTTTGTGTGTTCTCTGTTTTGGTCTCCAACAATAAAACGCACCGTTTCATCTATCTCAAACTAAGAAGCCTTAATGGGGCTTTGAAGGCCCAATTGACAGCTAGCTACCTCACAAATGGCGGAAAGCAGAGTGTTTCTGTGTAGGAGGTACAAATTTGTGAAAAAATCTTCAGAAAGCTCTCAACTTTTTGTCCTGCTTCAAATAAGGAAGCTAATGTGATTCTCTGTATCTATTTTTGGAAACTTAGGGTTTCTATTTTCTTTCATTTTGAGGGGTAAAATCATGGCTTGTCTTCGTAGCTTCTCAAGGAGAAGTCTTTACTCCAAATTGTTAAGCTACAAAACCTCAAGCCCTCTATTTCATCATGACACAAAACCTGATTCCTCTCTGATTCGTAGATTCCATAACCAAAGTTTCTTTCAAGAGAGAAAGCAAGTGTCTTTTAGACAAGGATTAGTTTCATGTAGGCACATGTCTTCGTACAAAAAGATTGAAACTTTTGTTGAGTTCCCTGAAACATTGGTTACTAAAGTCTCTAAAATAGATGAGTGTACTGCAGCATTTGGGAATTTTGAGTACCCTGAGGATTTTGTGCACTATGTGGTTAATGGAATCCATGAGCTTACAGGATCTAATTGGTATTTTGCTTAAAATTGGTTTCTGAGTTTATGTAATGTTATTGCTTCTGATGGTTTCTTAAAAGTGAATATAGTTTGGTACTCTTGTGTGTGTGTTTATGTAGGTGGATATCAATTGTTCTTACGGCTTTTCTGGTTAATGGATTGATGTCACCGATCACTATGCTAGCTCGTAGAAAAGCTTTGGAGATACATGTTAGTTTCTTGTGGCTTTCTCATTGATTCCTTTTGCAAGTTTGATCCTTTTTTTATATGAATCTTGCTGCTTGTGTAAACTAGAGTTTGCAGATGAGAAAGCAGAAGGTGAAGAGAGATATACAGGTACATTGTTTGACCTGATTTTTAGCTCTTTTAAAATCTTTCGAACTTAACTAAGCAGAGCTCAAAAGAACATCCAGATTGGTGATCCTAAAGATGTAGCTGCATACAAAAAATGGGAAGATGAGTTGATGGAAAAGTGAGTTTCATTTACACTAAATATATCTCTTTCTGTCCGACTTGCTTTAACGTTTTCTGTGGATTAATATATTGTCAGAGAAGGAAAAAAAATATGGTCTTTGCTGAACCTATTTGGTTTTGATCTATTCATCTACACCAGCTTCATCAGTGGGGTAAATATTAGTGGAAATTTTGTTCATTTCTTTTTTTGTGGCTCTAGTGTTTTCAGTTTTGCATAGTGACTTTACAATCTACTTTTGAAACAGATTAGTACCATGGCTAAGAAAATACCGTCGTTTGAAAATGGTGGAATCTTCTGGTTCACTGATCTTTCAACTCCAGACAGCTTATACATCTTGCCTGTGTTGACAGGCTATGTTTTCTGGTTGACGTCAGAGTCAGAGGTTTATAGTCTTAACTATGATATGGTTTGATATATAATCCAAGCTTGCATCGAAATTTTTTTTTCGTTTTTATTATAGAAGCACATAAGCCAGAAGAATCTTTTACTCGGAATGAAGAGACTTTCTTGGTTTCTCATTATCTTTATCACACTCCAAGCTACATATAAGTTTGAACCGGTAAAGTTGGACTTTTGGAGCTTTGATCTTAAACCCTTGTATTGAATATTGTGGTGTGTCTCAGTTTTGTGTGCTTTTGCAGGCAGTGTACTTTTACATGATCCCATCTAGAGTATGTATATCCACATTAGCACTGAGTAAGTTTTCTCTATCTCTTCTTATTCACAATATTTCTCTTCTTGTTCAATCTAATATTAACTCTCTTTTTTGTCATTCAAATAGTGTTGAAAACCAATCAGATTGTAAAGTTCAGAAGCATCCTAGGATGGCCAGATGTTCCAGTAACAGCGGTATTTGAGAGGCAGAGGGTCATGGCGAGAGTGATTAATCTAATCAGAGAATTTACTAAAGTGGTGAAGAAGAAAGACAATATATGATTTTTTTTTTGTTTTTTCTGATCTCTCTGTATGTGAACCAAAGCTACTTGAATACCCTGTTTCATGTAAAAACTTATGGTAGCAATATTTGGATTTGACAATAGCTAGAGAGTTGTAGGGCTTATTTGAGCTTAATTAATGGCTGATTACTTGCAATAGAGGCAATGGACAAAGATGATTATGCAGTTCCTTCTCTATGGTGTACTTATTCACTACCCTTCTATGTTTCATTCTTGGAAAACTCGGGATCGGCTGGTTTCTGAAGTACTCGAGGTGACATATGTGGAGGGCTGGAGCAATCTGTTGCATTTTCATGTCGATGTCGCAACGCTTTGGACACGAATCTCGACACGTAGAGAGTTGTTCCAAGATTGAGTTTTGTGCCTTGTGGAATTAGTTGATTGTCTCTTTGAGCGCATAAGATCTTAGAAAGCTTTCTTTTCTGATAATACCTCCATGCTACTTGTATGAAGCATGCACCCCATAATCGCCAATGCGGTGAATAGAACCTGAAAAAATGGATAGCAACATTACCGGATGAAAACAAAAAACAAAAATTTGAGTCTCATGGTTTGTCTGACATTGTACAAAAATCTCAACTGCTATTTTGGTTTGGAAACCTTACCTGAACATTTGTTTGAGGCTCCGCGTATGAAAACGGTGGAAATGGGAAGCCACAAACTTGAGATCATCAGGCAAGAGAATGAAGCCTTCAACATCGGTAAGACTTAATATCGTTCTGTTTGAGGTGGGGAGGGGAGAAGAAGGATGATCAAGAACCCAAAAGAGAAGATCTCCACATATGTCTCCTGCTTGGAGGTAGTAGTAGGTCGTCATCATTTCTCTAGATTCAGTCATACTTTCCAGCTTGCCTCTCGTTACAATAAGCATTTCTTCAACCGGGTGACCCTCTCTCACTATGTAGCTATTTGCCGAGTAGAACACAGATTTCACCCGGTCGCACAGTGCTTCTAGTAGCCAACCATCATTCATGATGTACAACCAAGGAACCTGAAAACAAGGTAACGAACTAATATATAAGGTGAGCAAAGACACATGGCTTGGTCACAAAATCAGAGCTTACACGCTTTAACATATGTAGGTACAAATGGTGCTTTGTTTCAAGCCTGAGGTCTTTTGGTAGGCTACGAAGAAGAGCTTCCTCTTCAATGCCTCTGGTTTCTCGCCATTTGTAATCTTCGTATCTCCTAATCCGTTCCTTAAGATACTCCGGTAGCATTCGATAGGACATCCATTTTTCGGTGTCTCTCTTTCTCTCCTCCATTTCATCTACTCTAATCGTAGTTGATTGCAAGTACTTCTGTGATCGCCGAAACAATATCAGCTTTACAAAATCAAAATCAAGATGCCTAGCTTGATGAGTTATGAGTATTACCTGAACATTTCCAATGAGCACAGCAAATAAGAGTACACCAGAGACGCAAATGATGATGGCAAAAACCATCTCCCAAACAGAGTTACTTGTCTCAAGGTTTTGCCCCAAAGCACTGAAAATGATGAAAAACAGGTTAGCAGGCTCTGGTTTTCGGACAACTCTTCTGCAACAGTGCGAATTGTAATGTACAAACCTAAGATTTCGGAGACCCCACCAAAAGCAATAGAAAAACTTCCTTGGAAAATCTCTTGACTCAATCACCCCAGACTTCAATGCATCAATGTACATACCAAAGTTGAAGACCGTAGAGTTTGTGATTTGGTCAGGGTCAATTAATAGGCATGAAGTGTTTAGATAACGATTGTTGTCTTCGCTAGCTCGTGGACAATACAAATTTGTGAGTTTGCATCCAAGTGTCCTAGCACACGCTTCAGACAAGCATCGATGTTTCTTTTCTATTGCACACAAGTACCAAAAAGCCCCAATCACCTGGCCGTCATCAAAGTTTTCTTTAGCAAAGTTTGTTTGCCTAACAGAAACATAAATCAGCAAGAGCAGAAGCAAAGAATTACATGACTTGGAAGCATGTACAGAAAAAGGTTTAAAGCAGCTCCTATCCATTTCGTTTCAGCTACCGTACCAGAGACTTTTGTCACTTCTTTGAAAACCGGATATATACGGATGCTTCTCGGTATATATTGACAGAACACTACCCATTTCAGTATCCCCTTCGTCACCAGTGAGCCAGTCCATTGCTTTCTTAGAATGAGGACAAAAAACAACACCTACAAGATCTCTAATCATCAACTAAGAGGTTCTAGGCCCATACATTTCTTAAGTATATGGTCCGGTTCCAAGAGTCAGCGACCTCTAAACTTTGTTAGAAATCTTTACCAGTTGAGCTATTGGCTCTGGGTATTTTTTTCACAGGTATAAAGATGTCACAGAGGAAGAGAGCTAACCTGAGGGATAGGGAGAACAGATAGAATGTCAGCAGTAAAGTAAAACAGCATACATCTTTTTTTTGCAACCGCAGAATTCACGACTATCTCGCCTCTCAAAGATACTTGAGACCGGGGAACAATGAGCTCAGTCACAAAATGAAAAATGATGTGAATCACATAGACTATGTCAATAAATGTGCGAAGAACACAAACTGCAACTCCAAGCTGCTTGTCCAAAGTATAGCAGAACCTGTGAGAATCAATCACAGGAATAAAGAAAAACAAAGGATCAAAGGCCAAAGCAACAACGCAGACGAAAAGAATAGTCTTCCTCCAGTTTTCAAGTGTTTTCATTTTCTCGTAAACTTTCTTCAAGCTTCCTCTAACGGTCTTCTTGAAAATCCAATTTATAGATTTCATTGTTGGAGATCTCTTCGGAGTCCTTGTATTAAATCTGTATACACAAGAATATCACTACAACAACAACAACTTCCTAGCAAACATAAGCTATATATATATATATATATTTGAAACTAATTAGTCGTTCAAACTCTAAGAAGTCACCTCACAAATTCGCTCCTCTGAAGATTCATCTATGTATGTAGTCTCTTCTTCTTCTTCTCCTTGGAAGATTTTTCAAAGCAGTAGCTAGCAACTGTAGAAGAGGATCCAAATGTTCTTTTTCCCTACTAGACAATAAGAAACCAATTATTACTCTCTTTTTCGTTTGGGCAACCAAGTCAACCAAAATAGTATTGGACAAGTCAAGTGTAGTCTAGGGTCATTTTTTTTAAATTTAATTTAACCCCAACTCTCACACTCACAACAATAAGCGTAGATCTAGAGGCAATTTGACCACACAAAAGTCATAAATAAATTGTAAAAGTCATATATAAAACAACTACATATACAAAAACAAAAGGATCAGGACACACCAAAAAATATTATTTATATCAATGCATTAGCACAAACCGCTAGATTACAAATCTTTGATCGTATTGCTCTGATTTGCTTTACAATTTTATAACCTATTTATTTTTTATTTACTGCAATTAATAGATTTTCTAACCAAAAAACAATTAATAAATCTTTAATCGTCTATAAACTAATAAAATGGAGTTTGTACAGTTGAAAAGTCGAACAAATAGAAACTCTAACATGAAAAGGAAGGATTTGGAAACTCAAGAAAAGACAAGTAAAATATCTCAAAAATATGAGGAGAGAAAGAAGATTAGTTAACCGTTGACGAAGACTGAGTAGTGAACTTTAAAAAAATTACAGTTCCCACATCGAGAGAAATTTCATGCTACATTGGTAATTTCACTAGTATATCTCGTATTGTTGCAATACGACGTACGGTTTTGTCAGTTATTAATCACATTTATAATAATACTTTGTAATAATGAAATCGGTACGTTCATTCTTTTTCTAAATAAAACTTATACGGTTCATAACATAAATATTTCTTTCAACAACTCAATAATATACATTAAACGTATTAAGTCATGATCCCTTTATAGTACCGATCAGATCTGTAATAAGTTCAGTACTCTTATATTTTTTTATGTTAGACGCAACGGAATTTGTATACGGAAGACTCATCCGACCCGAATACTCATATGCCAGCACCTAGCCAATAATTGTATCCGAAATTGTGAAACAGCAACTGTTGATTAGTCTACCTATATGGCTACATCAATGAATTGTCTTTTTAAAAGACAAATTTTGAATGTTGTTGTTCGGAGTTTAGCTGGTTGTAGTCTTGTGGAGACGGGTACGTCATTTTCTGCTCCACAAAAAATAATCAAAATAAAATCAGTGGCCATTTTCTGCTCCACTAAAATCAGTAGATTCTATCCTTCCAACTCATATTACGTACTCAATATCAGTATATGCACATTACGTCATGTATTTTACAAGTTAATTTATAAGTTAGCCAACGCAATTCATAAAAGGAATTTGGAGTTTAAATGCAAGTAACCGCGATCTCTGGAAAACTAGAATACGGTTTTACTAGTTAAACAATATGCAACAGAGCCGTTCCCAGCGTTTTAGAGGCCATAAACGATATTCAAAAAAAAAAACTTTCTTTCATAAAAAAAAAAACTTACATAAACATGTAATAGACGTCTTCATATACAAATTAATTCCAAAATATTATATCATATTTGTTTTTTTTTTTTAAGAAACCAAAATTTGTAAATTCACATCTAACCAGTTCTTTTGTGATACACAAAATAACTAACTCAATCGATCTCAATTGTTAATATAAGATTATCTTGATTTTTGAAAAAAAATTAAGAAACTAAAATTTGACTTATCAATAATATTTGATAAACGGTGCATGTATTCCAATATGTCATGAGAGAATCGTTTTTAGCTGGAATCATCATTCAGTAATTTCTCGTTAAAACATTTTCGCTTCATTTTTCAGTCATAGTTTCTTTTAATTTTATAAGTTCTTACTAATTTATTTCAATAAACATCATAGATCTATATGTGTATATTTATATCTTTTTTTTTTGTCGAGTATATTTATATCTATATTTGGAAAACTACATTAACTAGTATAATTAATATTTATAAGAATTAAAGGCCTAAATATTTAAAAAAAAAAAAAGGCCGTAAACCAATGTGTCATATTGGTGTGCATTGGCCCGGCCCTATATGCAATATAAGTTTTTTAAGTTAGTAAAATTTCGACCACGATTTGTAGTCCAGCAGTTTGTGTCGGTACCGTCTCTATGGTAATAACTGGTACGAGCGGAAAAAAAAATTCCAGCTTATTTTACAAAATTTCAGCTTATTTTTTTTCTCAATACACCAGTCAAACCAGCTTATTTTTCTGAAAATTCAGCTGAAATTTTTTTTTCATGTTTTTTTTTTTTTTTTTTTGGTCGCTGAATTTTGTTTACATTATTGTTGGTTCACTGTGATGTTTTCTTATTTTAATTTTTTGTTTAATTATTTTAGTTACCTATTCGAAATCATTTATTTATTTCTTTAGTAAAATTTAAACTTTATATTCAGCCAGATTCCATTCAGCCGGTACCATTTACATTTCAATATATTCAGCTAAATTCCACTGAAAATCTCAAATAAATTCAGCCAGATTCTACATTCAGCCAGATTCAGCCAGATTTTGCCGGTACCATTTACAGCCTATATTACCGTTTGTTTGAATTCGAGCTCAGGTTAGTGTATAATATCATTGAATTATTGGAAAAAAAAAATTAACAAAGTTTCCGAAAAGAATCTGAAAAGTTAATCATTACCGAAAAAGATAAAAAGCTACTTAAGGCTGATGTGTTTTGAAGAAGAAAAGACAAGATATGATACTTATTGAAAAATCTAAAGGATAAGTGATATTTAATACACAAGGTGCCGAGCACGCCTCTGTCTTCTCTCTACTCCCTGTATCGTCGCCGATTTGTGCTTGAGCTTTTCTGGCCGGTGCCGGTGGTTTCAACCTCCGGTGCCGGTCAGACCTTCTTAATTTCTCGTTGTTTTCCTTTCTAGTTTCCTCTTTACTCTCCGTTTTAGATCTAGATCTGGTTCCGGTTTTGTAGATCTGAGAGATTTGTTGTTCAAGCTCTACTTGTTTGTTCCTTTCTCTCCGATCTGCATATTTTCTTTTGGTTCTTCCTGAACCTTCCGATCGGATCTCTTCTCTTTCGGTTGAGTTTTGAGTCGGTGTTAGAGTTTCAAATATTTCAGTTTAATCTTGGCTACTCCACCTCTTCCTTTTGACTAGGCTAGTTCTCTCCCCTCCAAGTTTGCTCCTAGCCGTCGATTTCTCTTTGCCGTCGCTGGTTTCGATCTGATGTCGTCGGCTTCATCCGGTGAAGGCGATCCGCCTTTTGTTTCTGCAACAAGTTTGATCGAACTTCTTCTCCTTGCATGCTATGGATTTGTTTCGGCGAGGAGTGTTTGTTCTTGCTTCCTTCGCTCATCCGTGCTGTTGATCTTCAGGAAATCTATTGGTCCTGTTTTTTCACAGTGATAGTATGTGGTCTTCAAGTTTCAAGGCAGGTCAATTCATCATAAAGGGGATCTGTATTCAATCTGCGGTTATTTATGTTCCTTGGCATCTTGGAGTTTTGGTAGTTCTAGTCTTTCTCTAAAGGTTGTAGTTGTTTGGTTATGTCAAGTTTATGTTGTTTTCTCTGTAACTCTCTTTGGTTTGTCTTTCGATCTCCGGGAACTTTCCTTTTGTTCTCCGGCTTTAGTTTCCGGGAACTGTTCTGTGGTTCTCCGGCTTTGGTTTCCGGAGTCCGTTGTGATTTCCGGCAATGTTTCTCCTCCCCTGTATTTGCTATGTTTATTATTAATATTAAGATGTCAAAAAAAAAAAAGATATGATACTTATTTTGGTTTTTCTGACCTTTCTCTATATTCGAACAAAATTGACTTCAATACTCTGTTTCATGAACAATTTATAGTAGACTTCCTAAGAAACAGCAATCTATCTGGTTACACATGTATGAAATTTTTCTGTAGCGAAACAACATTCATACTACCAAGTTTGTTTACAATTTTTTCTCACCAAGATTGCATACTCAATAATACCCAATCAATAACTATAATTACACAGTTGATGGGGCTTTCATGGTTAATAACTTGTAACAAGGAGAATATAAAGTGATGAGTCATTTTCTACTAGGCTTCGTCCTTTAAGAACTCAGGATCAGCTGGTTTGTGAGGTATTGGAGGTGCCATGCGTGTCGAGCTGGAAGAATCTGTTGTTTTTTCCCGTCGATTTCGCAATGCTTTGGACACAAATCTCGACACATAGAGAGTTGCTCCAAGATTAAGATTTTTGCCTTGTGGAATTTGTTGATTGTCTCTTTTGGCACGTACGCTCTTAGAGAGTTTTCTTCTGCAATAATTCCTCCATGCTGCCTGTATGAAGCATGCAGCCCATGATCGCCAATGCGGTGAATAGAACCTGAACATGTGTTTGAGTCTTTTGCTATGGAGGCGACTGAAGTGAGAAGCTACAAACTTGAGATCATCAGGCAATAGTATGAAGCCTTCAACATTGGTAAGAGTCAATATTGTTCTGTTTGAGGTGGGGAGGGGAGAAGAAGGATGATCAAGAACCCAAAAAAGAAGATCTCCACATATGTCACCCGCTTGGAGGTAAGATAAATCGTAGTAGCCAGTTATCTCGCTAGCTTCAGTTATACTTTTAAGACTACCTCTCGTTACAATAAGCATTTCCTCAACTGAGTCACCCTCTCTTACTATGTAGCTATCCGCCGAGTACATCACATACTTCACTCGATCGCATAGTGCTTCTAGTAGCCAACCATCATCCATGATGTTGAGCCAAGGAACCTGACAAAGTCAAACTCTACTTAGATCAACCGAGTGATGCAATGATCAAAGAGTCACAAGAAAGGACTTAATTACTTGGTTTAACATATCCAGGTAAAGATGTCGTTTGGTTTCGAGCCTGAGGTCTTTCGGAAGGCTACGAAGAAGAGCTTCTTCTTCAATGCCTCTTGTTTCTCGCCATTTGTAATTCTCGTATCTCCTAATGCGTTCCTTCAGATACCTTGGTAGCCTCCGATACGACATCCATTTTTCTCTGTCTCTCTTTTTCTCCTCCATTTCATCTATTCTTATGGTAGTAGATTGCAAATACTTCTGTAATCACCAAAAGAAATTTCTAATTAAGGACCAGCTTCTTAACGATATCAGAAGTAGATAGATGCCTAGTTATAGCATTACCTGAACGTTTCCAATGAGCACGGCAAACAAGAGTAAACCAGACATGCAGATGATGATGGCAAAAACAATATCCCCTACAGAGCTGCTTGTCTTCAGGTTTTGCCCCAAAGCACTGCAGCAATCATTAAAGAGCAACTTAAGCTATGATCTTTGGACAGCCCAATAGATGGATCCATCTTATACGATCAGATCAGAGAATATAGATGTACAAACCTAATATTTCTGAGACCCCACCAAAAGCAATAGAAGAATTTTCTTGGAAAATCACGTGGCTCCTTATCTACTATCCCTGACTTTAGTGCATCTAAGTACATACCAAAGTTGAAGATTGTGGAGTTTGTGATTTCATCAGGATCGATTAATGGGCAAGAACTGTTCAGAAAACGACTGTTGTCTCTGCCACCTCGAGCACAAAATAGATTCTCAAGATGGCATCCCAATGTCCTATTACACTCTTGACGCCAACATTTGTTTCTCTTTTCTACTGCACTCACATACCAGAAAGCCCCAAACACCTGGCCATTATCGCTGCTATAAGAATTCTTGATGTTGTATATCACAACAATAGTATCAAAACTATGGGAGCAAGCGCAAATGAAAACTTACATAGCTATGCAGCATGTAGAGGAAAAGGTTGAGAGCAGCTCCAATCCATTTTGACTCTGCTACCGTACCGGAGGCTCTCGTAACTTCTATGAAATGCGGATAGATACGCATGATTCTTGGTATATATTGAGCAAGTATAATCCATTTTATAATCCTTCTCGTCACCAACGCGTCTGACCTCTTTCTGGAAATGAGAACCACAACCTACAAGATTTTGCACTGTGAATATCTATATGCGATATGTCAGAATAAAAAAATAAAAAAACAGATATGAGAAAGGAAGTGAACACACCTGAGGAATGGGGAGAATAGAACAAATGTCAACGATAAAGTAAAAGAGGTGTTGTATTTTCCTTATAGCCTTAGAATGCACGATTAGCTCGCCTCTTAAAGATACTTGAGGACGAGGAGCAACGAGCTCGGTTATAAAATGAAAAATGATGTGGAACACATATAATGTGTCAATAACGGTACGAAGGATACTAACTACTGTCGCAAGCTTCTTATCGAAAGTGAAGCAGAATCTTTTTGCATCAATCTCAGGGATAAAGAGAAACAGAGGATCGATACCCAAAGCAACCACGCAAATGAACAAGATAGTCTTCCTCCAATACTCAAGTCTTTTCATTTTCCCAAAAACCTTTGTAAAGCTTCCTCTAACACTATTGAAACTCCCATTTGAGGATTGAATCGGCGAAGATCCTTCCATATTCCTGGTATCAAATCTGTATCAACAAGATATCACTACAACCACACACATAGATATATAAGCTACTTTAAACTAGTTAATCGAAAACCGAAGAACTCACCTCATAAATCTACTCCTCTGACGATTCATATATGGATTTAGTTTCTTCCTCTACTCAATCTGGCAGTGACAAAATGTGGGAAAATCGATGATGATCGCTCAAAACATGAAACCAAGTTCTTGAAATATTTTTCAATGCAGCAAGAAACTGTTGAAGAGGAGGATGCTGAATTTTCAACATCTCTTCCAAAAACTACAAAGTCAAAACTACGGTTGGGATCCAAATTAATTCACAGAAATGGAGTTGAATCCGCACTTTTTTTAATATATAGTTTACAAGATCAATGATCACAAGGAATATTTTTTAAAAAACTAAACGTCACTTTGCTGTCACCTCTAATTTTTAATATGTAGTTTACAAGATCAATGATCACAAGGGGTTTGACTTAATCTGATTGGCATGGAGTTTGATATCAAACTTAGATATATTTCTCGATATAACAAAAAATTCCTAATCTATTGATGATCTTGGTACATTAAGATTTAATTTACCAGTAACATAATTATTTGACAGCACATAGACATTACTTCAACTAAACACATTCTTGACTCAAAACTTGACTGAATCATTTATAGGAAACTTGGGATCGGCTGGTTTCTCTGGCAACAAAGATAACACCTGAGGAAATCTAGAGTTTCGTGCTGCTGCCTTTGCTCTTAGATTCTTCAAAGCATGAGAATCAAACCTCGATGCATAAATAGCAGCACCTAAGTTAAGTATATGGTCTCCTGAATCGTCGTTCTGAAGAGTGTTATGTAGTCTGCCTTCTTCTTCTTCACGTAAAGCCTTTGAAAGCTTCCTTCTACAATGTCTCCTCCATGCGGTTTGTATAAAACAAGCTGCCCATGTCCTCCATTGCGTCGAGAAAAACCTAAAAAAAAAAGAAGTTACAAGGTAGATCATCTTGTAACATGGTCTAAGAAACAAAAACAAAGTTCTTTAAGGTTTATAACATGGGAACATTGAAGGTAACTTGAGAAACAAGTTATCTTCAGTCCGTTATATTAAGTCTTACCTGAATATGTGTTGTAGTTTCTTGCCATGGAGGCGACGATAGTGAGGAGCGACAAGCTTGAGATCATCACCTGTGAGAACAAAGCCTTCGACTTCGGTTCGAGCTTGAACAGTTCTAGTCGAGATACGGAGTCGAGAAGCGAAAGGATCTAATTCCCAAGTGAGAAGTTCCTCCCCACAGAAATCACCAGCATTTAAGCTAACCGAATTGAAGACTCCGGCTTTGCCACCATAAGAGGTTGTACTAATTAGATTTCCTCTCAATATAAACAACATATCTTCGACTTCGTCGCCTTCCCGCACAATGAAACTGTTCTCTGTGTAAAGAACCATTTTCAAACGAGCACATAGTGCATCTAGTAACAAATCATCCATTAATTCAAACCAAGGCACCTGAAAACAGAGGAGTTGGTTACCGCGGAATACCGAAATGTATGAGGCAAGAAAGAAATAAAAAGCTTACTCTTCTGAGCAATGGGAGACAAAGATGGCGTTTAATGTCCTTTCGGAGATCTTTTGGGAGACGAGAGAGAAAAGCTTCTTCCTCAACTCCTTTAGTTTCTTGCCATTTATAGTGTTCGTAATTACGGATACGATTTCTCAAATCATCCGGCAACATACGGTGCAACATGTATCGTTCTGCATCTCTCCTTTTCTCCTCCATTTCATCTACTTTAGTAGTAGTTGATTGCAAGTACTTCTGTGATCACAGCTGAAACAATCAGCTTTACAAGACCAAAATCAAGATGAGTTATGAGTATTAATTACCTGAACATTTCCAATGAGCACAGCAAATAAGAGTACACCAGAGATGCATATGATGATTGCAAAAATCATCTCCCAAACAGAGTTACTTGTCTCAAGGTTTTGCCCCATAGCACTGAAAATGATGAAGAACGGGTTAGGTTATAGTTTTCGAACAACTCTTTTTAAAACTGTGGGAATTGTAATGTACAAACCTAATATTTCGGAGACCCCACCAAAAGCAATAAAAAAACTTCCTTGGAAAATCTCTTGACTCCATCACCCCAGACTTCAATGCATCAATGTACATACCAAAGTTGAAGACCGTTGAGTCTGTGATTTGGTCAGGGTCAATTACTAGGCATGAAGTGTTTAGATAACGATTGTTGTCTTCGCTAGCTCGTGGACAATACAAATTTGTGAGTTTGCATCCAAGTGTCCTAGCACACGCTTCAGACAAGCATCGATGTTTCTTTTCTATTGCGCACAAGTACCAGAAAGCCCCAATCACCTGGCCGTCATCAAAGTTTTTTTTAGCAAAGTTTCTTTGCCTAAAAGAAACATAATCAGCAAGAGAAAAATCAAAGAATTACATGACTCGGAAGCATGTACAGGAAAAGGTTTAAAGCAGCTCCTATCCATTTCGTTTCAGCTACCGTACCAGAGACTCTTGTCACTTCTTTGAGAATCGGATAGATACGGATGTTTCTTGGTATATATTGACAGACCACTACCCATTTCAATATCTCCTTCGTCACCAGTGACCCAGTCCATTGCTTTCTTAGAATGAGGACACAGAACAACACCTACAAGTTCTCTAATCATCATTCTCATTGTTTTCACAAGTACTGTAAAAGATGTCACAGAGGAAGAGAACAAACCTGAGGAATGGGGAGAACAGATATAATGTCAGCAATAAAGTAAAAGAGCGTACGTCTTTTCCTTGTCTCGCCTCTCAAAGATACTTGAGACCCGGGAACAATGAGCTCGGTTACAAAATGAAAAACGATGTGAATCACATAGACTATGTCAATAAATGTGCGAAGAACACAAACTGCAACTCCAAGCTTCTTGTCCAAAGTAAAGCAGAATCTGTGAGAATCAATCACAGGAATGAAGAAAAACAAAGGATCAAAGGCCAAAGCAACAACGCAGACGAAAAGAATAGTCTTCCTCCAGTTTTCGAGTGTTTTTGTTTTCCCGTAAACTTTCTTTAAGCTTCCTCTAACACTCTTGAAACACCCATTTATAGATTTCATTGTTGAAGATCTCTTCGGAGTCCTAGTCTGAAACCTGTATACACAATAATAATGTATAACTACAACTTCCTCGCGCACATAAGCTATATATTTAAACTTATTATTCGTACAACTCTAAGAATTCACCTCACAAATTCGCTCCTCTGATGATTCATCTATGTTCCTCTTCTTTTTCTCTTTGGAAGATTTTTTAAAGCAGGTACTAACAACTCATGTAGAAGAGCATGCAGATTTTTCCAACAAAAAGATTATTGTATTTACTGGAAAGTGTTAGGCCATGTCCATCATCAGTGAGTGTCATATTGAGTATAATATTAATTTACAAAATAAATTTAATTATTTTAATCAATTTTAAATAACATAAATAGCATCTTGCTCCCAACTAGACAATAAGAAACTAATTCTTACTCTGACTTTTGTAAAATTTTAAAAACTGTCTCTACGTACGGAGACTTTATAGATGAGTAACAGACTCAACAGCTTTTTTATTAATATTCATCTTTCCCAAATTTTTATATTTGTTGTGAAACTTCGGAGATGTTCAATGGTCACAATATGACCTTTTTAAGAAAAAAGTTATAAAAAAAAAAAAAAAAAAATTAAACTTAAATCGTTTTCGTCAAAACAAATACTAATTTTTACGAAAGCCAAATAAAATACTATATTATTATTGATTAAACCATTTTAGATACAAAATTTGTCAACTCAAACCTCCCTTAGTAAATTGGCAAAATTTCCAATTCCTCACTTAAAACTCTAATTTTATTTTCTTTCTCCAAAATTGATTCTCTCTAGTAATCAAATCAATTAATCGAATCGATTCTCCTCCTAATCCAAATAGCTCTTTGTTAATCCAAATAGCCAAGTCTCCAAACCTAAAGGAAAAAAAATGACACAGCAAAAGTTCGTATATATGTATTTGGCTTTCGCAAAATTGGGGAGAATTTAAATCTACCACCTTTCCCATGAACATTTTCAAATGTACCATTAAGGAAGAGACATTTTTAAATGTACCACTTTTTCAAACTTTTGTTTATAGAGTTTTAGGGTTTAGGATGTAGGTTTTAGGTTTTAGGGTTTAAAAAACCCTAAAACCTACATCCTAAACCCTAAAAATATGTTTCACCCCTCACAAACCCTAATCCCATAAAAACTAAACCTTAAAATCTAAATTCTTATAGTTATTACATACAAAACCCTAATTTTATAAGATTTCAACCCTAAAATCTAAACCCTAACCCTAAGTAAATTCTAAACCTTATAATTTTTCTAAACCCTAAACCCTATAGCCCTAAACCCTAACAAATAATTCAATTGTATGGATTTTTTACAAAATAAAAAGTGGTACATTTGAAAAAAAAATTGGTGGATGGTAGATTTAAAAAGTGATATGTGGAATGTGGTATTTTTGATAATTTCTCAAATTTGTATTTCTTTTCGCGAATACGCCCTTAGTTTAGTGTCTTTTTAAACCTTTTTTAACCCCACTCTCACAATCACAAGAGCAGAGAAAAAGTAGATAAACAGTAAGTGGCAATTAAAGACCGATCAGCAATAAACTTATATATCTCGCAATATAATTTCTATATAACAAAAAAATCCTAATCTATTGATGATCTTATTACATAAAGATTTAATTTTGTGACAAAAAAAAAAAAGATTTAATTTACCAGTAACATAATTATTTAACATCACATGAACATTACTTGCTTCAACTACACACATTCTTGACTCAAAAGTTGACTTAAGTTTCATCCATAGGAAACTCAGGATCAGCTGGTTTCTGAGGTAACAAAGATAACACCTGAGGGAACCTAGAGTTTCGTGCTGCTGCATTCGCTCTTAAATTCTTCAGAGCATTAGAAGCGAACCTCGACGCATATATAGCAGCACCTAAGTTAAGTGTATGGCCTCCTGAATCATCGTTTTGAAGAGTGTTATGTAGTCTGCCTTCTTCTTCACGTAAAGCCTTTGAAAGCTTCCTTCTACAATGTCTCCTCCATGCGGCTTGTATAAAACAAGCTGCCCATGTCCTCCATTGCGTCGAGTAAAACCTAAAATAAAAATAAAAAATAAAAAAGACATCTGAGAAACAAAAACAAATTAGTTCTTTAAGGTTTATAACATTGAAGGTCACTCGAGAAGCAAGGTAGGTCATCTTTAGGGTTATCGCGTTGAATTATCTTGGTAAACAAGTTATCTTCAATCGGTTATATCGAGTCTTACCTGAACATGTGTCGTAGTTGCTTGCTATGGAGGCGGCGATATTGAGTAGCCACAAACTTGAGATCATCACCAGAGAGAACAAAACCTTCGACTTCTGTTCGAGCTTGAACAGTTCTAGTAGAGATAGGGAATTGAGAAGCGTGAGGGTCTAATGCCCAAGTGAGAAGATCATCCCCACAGAAATCACCAGCATTTAATTTAACCGAATTGAAGAATCCGGTTTTGCCACCATAAGTCGTTGTAGTAATCAGATTTCCTCTCATTATAAACAACATATCTTCCACTGGATCGCCTTCGCGCACAATGAAACTATTTTCTGTATAAAGAACAGTCTTTAAACGAGCACATAGCGCATCTAGTAACCGATCATCCATGGCTTGAAACCAAGGCACCTGAAAACAGAGGAGTTGGTAACCGCAGACTAATATCAAAATGTATAATTAAAACCGAGGCAAGAAAGAAATAAAAGTTTACTTTTAGGAGCAAATTGAGACAAAGATGTTGTTTAATGTCCTTTCGGAGATCTTTTGGAAGACTAGAGAGAATTGCTTCTTCCTCAACTCCTCTGGTTTCTTGCCATTTATACTGTTCGTAATTACGGATACGTTTTCTCAAATCATCTGGCAACATACGGTGCGACATCCATTGCTCTGCATCTCTCCTTTTCACTCTCATTTCCTCAACTCTTACCGTGGTTGATTGCAAATATTTCTACAAAATCATACAAAAAAAAATATCAGTTTTGTACGAATCTTGATTCCTTGTTTAAGAATTTAGAGCAATATAAGTACCTGCATATTTCCGATGAGAAGAGCAAACAGGACTAGTCCGGAGATACACATGATTATTGCAAAAATGATCTCTCCTACAAAGTCACTTGTCTTCAAGTTTTGGCCCAAAGCACTATACATTAAAGATAAAGATTTCTCCATTACTAAAAATCATATTGTAAGCAAATAACATTTTTGTCTGAAATTTAGATGTTACAAACCTAAGATTGCGGAGACCCCACCAGAAACAGTAGAAAAACTTCTTGGGAAAATTTCTTGTATCCACAATACCAGATTGCAATGCATCAGCGAATATACCAAAGTTGAAAACTGTCGTGTTTGTGATTTCCTCTGGATCGATCGACGGGCAAGAACCTTTCAAGAACTGCCTATTGTCTTCCGTTAGATTTGATGAACAATACAACAGTTTGTGCTCACATCCGGTTATATTAGCACAAGTTTCGCGCCAACATCTATCTTTCCGTTCTATTGAAATCAAGTACCAAAAAGACCCGAAGACCTGTCCATTTTTCGAGATTTTTCAACAGTTATTTTCAGCCCCAAAATGAGACAAGTCGAAACAAAAAATGAGTCTTACATGGCTAGCTAACATGTAGAGGAATAGGTTTAGTGCAGCACCAGCCCAAGCAGTTTCAGTAACCAAACCAGAAGTTCTTGTAACTTCTTTAAAAAGCGGATAAATCCGCGCTATTCTCGGAACATATTGACAACCGATTGCCCATTTCAATAGCTCTTTTGCTACGAGTGATGCGGGTCGGTTCATCTTTGGAACAAGAGCTAGAACAACTACCTGTAATTGCAACAAAATAAAATCAGATTTAATTTTGATATATATATAGTAAGATCTTGAGGAAACAGATTATACCTGCGGAATAGGGAGAATCGAAAGAACATCGATTATAAAATACGATTTGAGGTATCTCAAAGCGATTTTTTTAGGATCCTCATTAAGCTCTCCTCTTCCGAAAACACGAGAAGAAGGAGCGATGAAACCGGTACGAAACTGAAACAGCATATGAACCACATAGAAAAGGTCGATGAAAGTGCGAAAAACGCAAGCGACTTTCTCGAGTTTCTTGTCGAGATTAAGACAGAATCTTTCGGGATTCACCACAGGGATATAGAAAAACAGAGGATCAAAGGCTAAAGCCACAACACAAAGAAGCAAGAAAATCTTGTTCCAGTTTTGAAGATAAGAATCATTCGGATTCATCATTCTTAGTTTCTTCTTCTTCTCTTTCTTCTTGTGTGAATGAAAGTGCAGTGGTTGCTTAAATGTTCTGATTCTCTCTGAACCCTTTTCGAAACTTCTTCTAACGATTTTCATAACTGAAGTTACTGATGGTCTCCTCGAAAAATCTTCATTAAACCTGCCTCAAAAAAAAATCAAGATCATTGTATGAACTAAGTAATTTAAATCAAAGAAAGATTTGTTACAAACCTTACAAACTTGTTTCTTTGATGATTCATCATCGATTCTCGACTCTGCGGAAAAAAAAAAAAAAAAATCAATCATACTTGATTAGTTAACAACTACTAAAAACCATAAATCATATCATTTTCTCTACCAAGAATAAGCCATATGGCAAAAACAGAGTAAAAGTAAACTTCGATTGGAGAGGGTGAATCTATTAGTAGTCAAGTGAAGAAATTTTCTTTACCTAGTAGAAGTAATAAACCCAAAGCTTTAAAAGTGTACCAAACAGAAATGTCAAAAATGAAGAAAAGCTTTAAGCATTTCTTGAAATGGAATGAAGAAAAGAGGAAAGAGTTGAGGATAATGATGTTCTAAATTTAGTTCGAGGTAGTGATATTATAACCTAACTTTGATGCAATGGATATTACAAGGTGAAGAATAAGGCGAAGCAAGGTGGAAACTCCTGAAAAAGACAAGTATATGATAATAATTTTGGGAGAAAAAGACATGGGGTTGATTTTTGACGAAGACTGAGTCAGTCAACTTCAAAAAACATTACTATTCCAAGTTTTTTAATTAAAAAAACAGAAAAAAATTAGAGTCAATTATAAAACATGCCCCTCTTATAAAATTCATTTTTGAAAATGCCATTAAATTTTTAATTTTGTAGAAAATGTCATTTCCTTAGGTTTATTGCACTTTTCACTAGGGTTTAGGGTTTTCTATTAAGGTTTAGGGTTCACCATTAGGGTTTAGTATTTATTATTAGGGTTTATGATTTATTATTAGGGTTTAAGGTTGATGGTTGAGGGTTTATAATTGACTTTTTCATATTTTAAAGGTTTATGGCATTTTCACTAGGGTTTATGGTTTCCTATTAGGGTTTATAATTTGCTACTAGGGTTTAGAATTTTCTGTTAGGTTTAGGGTACACCATTAGGGTTTAGGGTTCATTTTTAGGTTTCAAAATTGATTTTTCTCCTAAATAAAATGGCATTTTTTAAAATACTAAAAATTTTGTGGCAAAAATACAATTTTTAAAAAAAATTGTGGCATACTTCATAAAACCCCAAAAAATTATACTCCATTTATATGAAATCAGTAAATATTGATGTAAATTCATTGTTATTTAATGTGGAATTGTTTTTTATGTCTTGTAAAATCCCATGTTATTGGATAGAAATTTTTTCACAAGTTATTCAAAATAATTTGCAAGCCACTATTATTCAATTATTACTAATTTATCCATAATTAGTAATTACACAAAATCTAGAGTTTTTTTTTTTTTTTGTCAACACACAAAATCTAGAGTTATTGGATCCTTTTTAATTATAAAACAATTAAATCTGAATAAATATTACTTTACGTTAAAAATGTCCCTGAACAAATCTCATCTCCAAATATGATATTTGTGTGAATTGATGTTTTTGTTTTTATTAATCAAAATAATTTTTTGTGATTGTAACACAAAATACACGGAAGATTTTTTCATAACTTTCCTAATTCTAATATAATCAGATTTTTAAATACCTTCTAAAAATATTAAAAGTCACACAATTTATAAACCCGCTAAGTATTCCTACCTTGAGAGCAAAATTCAAGCTACATTAGCACATTGGTAATATGTTTATTACTTATTTTAAAAATGTTTATATCATTATCAACTACTATTATTATTTTCATTTTATGGACCTATTTTGTTATGCATGGTCTTTGGTCGTGTGAAGACTTGTGTATATAATACTCTAAAAATCCACAAATGTTGATTAGTCTACCTATAAAAGAAAAACCAATGATAACTTTATTACATATATCATTTTTTTAAGTTTTGGTTTGGAGTTTAGTTGGTTAGTCTTGTGTGAGGCTTTTGAAGTCTTTATTCTGTTAGGTACGTCATTTTCTCATCCACAAATTAAATCAAACATCTTTAAAGCTCAAATTTATTTTCCACAAGTTATTTATTATCACACATGCTCTGCAAATTATTTTAAATAAAAAGTAACTGAGAGAATATTATACAATGATGATCTGGTCTTTGCATGCATACACATTCCCAAAATAAAAAGTTACAATAACCAACTAAAAATTAACCACTAAGCAATCCTACCTATAATAGATGAAGGGGATCTCTCCCGTTTGGACACCTCAGCACTGCCACGTCAATATTCTTTTTCATCAGATTTTGAATCAATAATCCTACCTATAATAGATGAAGGGGATCTCTCCCGTTTGGACACCTCAGCACTGCCACGTCAATATTCTTTTTCATCAGATTTTGAATCAATAATCCTACCTATAATAGATGAAGGGGATCTCTCCCGTTTGGACACCTCAGCACTGCCACGTCAATATTCTTTTTCATCAGATTTTGAATCAATAATCCTACCTATAATAGATGAAGGGGATCTCTCCCGTTTGGACACCTCAGCACTGCCACGTCAATATTCTTTTTCATCAGATTTTGAATCAATAATCCTACCTATAATAGATGAAGGGGATCTCTCCCGTTTGGACACCTCAGCACTGCCACGTCAATATTCTTTTTCATCAGATTTTGAATCAATAATTATAATGAGCCCACGAACACCCTATATAATCATATAACTATCGAGCCCATAAGATTTTAAAGCAGCCCATTTCACTTTGACTAAACGACGTCGTCTATATTTTTCTAAAAACGACGCCGTCTTTTTTGTAGGGTTCCTTTTCTTCTCGACTTCCTCTTTCACTTTCCCAGAGCAACAACGTCTCTGCAGCGATCGAAATTGACCTTTGTTTAACATCATCCAAACTCTCTATATTCCCCTACCTGTTCTTAATGCTGGAAATAAATTATCATCCTACGTCTATGGCTCCATTAATCCCACTATCTCTCAGCTTATATATTCATTCGTTTTCCTTCCCGTATTCTCCACTTTAGACCTTTATCTTTCTTCCAGTTCTTCAAATTCAAACATGGCATCAATTGAATCCAAAAATGTCTCACAAATCCGCCGTCATTTGTTCTTTGACGAGATTGAAGCCGGCTTAGGCTACATGGAATTGGTGTTTCGTGTCATCCATTTCTGGGAATCTCGGAATGCGACAAACCCCGCTTTACTCTACGGCCTGGATTTGCTCCTCCTCGATGAAAAGGTACGCCACCATCCTTTCGGCTAGGATTTTAGTCTTCCTAATCTAACCTTTCTCTAACGTCTCCCACTTATAGGGTTCTATCATTAAGGGTTTTATAGCCTCCAACAAAATCTATTAGTATGAGTCAAGCCTCAAGCGAAACACTATTTTGTCGGCTCAGCGAATTCTATGCTGCCCCAAACAACGATATTTTCAAGCTGACCAAACAAGAGCTCACAGTTTGCTTCACCCACTTGGGCACCTTGACTGAGCTAGACACTGATGCCTACACTATTGCCGAAGAGTGTTTCAGATTTCAATCATTTGAACGGTACAATCTACACTCACTTAAACCTTCACCATGTAGTAACAGTTGTTTTTATGGTCTCTGCTTTTGAATTAGATTTAGTTTCATACGTTAGATTACACAATACTTGTTATGGTCTCGAATAGAGGGAGCGGACGGAAGACCTCCAATTTCATACGTAGAAGGCTGTCGATTTATGGAAAAGCCTGATTTGTAATGAGAAGAAAGAAAAACAAATTGCATCACAGTTTCCAAAGAAAACGAAACTCTTCGTATATGCCGTAGAAAAGCTATGACCCCATCGTCTTTAAAACTGATGTAGTTGATGGCGAGGCCAGAGAGCTCGCAATGTCTTTCTCAGGAGTAGTCAAAGAGCGTATATATAATATGTTTCAGTAATGATGACAAGTCTCACGTCATTGTGGCTTGGCATGCCTTTTCTCCCTCAAGTATCAGAATCTTTCAAAGCCAATTCAAGGCGGATATGTCATGTCAGGTACGTTATCTCCCTAGATCCCAAAAACATATATGATATGTGGTGAAACTTTGCCAATTTCCAAGCATTTGATTGTTAGGTTCTCCGGCTTGATTTTGTACAACAAGACCAAAAGGTGATATCTGATAAATGAAACTCACTGAAATATGAAGCAAAATTTTGCATGTAATTGTTGTTTAAACATTTTCAATTTATCATCTTGTTGCGTCATTGATGTATGAATTATTTTTTAATGTTAGTCCATTATTGTTATCTAAAATTGCAATACCTGCATTTATGATACTATGCAATATGTTAGATCTCCAATAACACAATTTGTTTATGCCAAATTCCAAAGGACAAGCACTTGACTTCTAATGCAACTGTAATGATTCATTAACCTTCAGGAGGATATAATGGACAAGCTAAGAATAAGATGATTCAAATTTCAAACAAAGTAGATTGTCTAGCTTTAGGATATTTTAAAAGAGTTGTATGGTGTAACATTTATGACTACGTTTTTCATTTATGTGTTATTTGAGGGTTTAAACTATCGGTTTTTCGTGTATCGACACTAACAATCTGTTACCAATGTCTTCTTCTCCATAACTATCATTATACCATGCCTTCAAGCTCGTTTATTCTTAGCCTACACTTCTTTTAGTCCTCACATTTCAATATACAGAGAACACTTGCTTGGTTATTCTAATCTTTTCTCTTATGCTATAAGGTGATATATTTTGTTTTGTATGTTCCCAATTTCCATGCTTAAAATGTGCTTTTCTTCTCGCATTTATGTTCTTCCGTACTACATTCTTATTCCTTTCTTATTTCTCTACCATTGTCTACGCGTAATGCTTCTTCATTTCAAATTCATATCTTCTTTAAAAAACAGAGTTTATTACAGAGAAATCATATTTAAACCAATAGAGAAACACAAGGGGGCATAGAACATGGTACCTCATTTTCTAAATCAAAAGCGCTCAAACATGTGAAATAACATTACATGGACCTTTGATAAACAAAGAGACCCGCGCGGGTTCTCACCTAGTTAATCTAAAAGAAGAACAAAGAGACTACGAAACCCTCTAATTCATTTAGAGGTTTCCTATATTATAACGAAATGAAAGAAACCAGGGACAACAACAACAACACAACACCTTGTTTCCTATTGATCAAATAACATAAGCTTGATTAAGACACATCAAGGTTTCTTGTCTTCGTCTGAATGAGTTAACGGAGGGTCTGGAAGCGAATCCACGAAGAATTTGTTGTCTTCATCTGACGGAGAACACGGAGGGTCTGGAAGCGAATCCACGAAGAATTCGTCTACAGGATACAGAGAAAACAATGAGATAGTTTGTGATAATATAATGATTATGGGAACAAGAAAATGTATGAAATCTATAAGCAATCCAGTTTTGTAACACTTCATCTTCAAACCGAACTTATCTTTTTGAAAGATTCGATGTTTACCTATGTCTTCTTGTTCGGGAGAATCGAGTAAAAGCTCTGAATCGGATGGAAGAAAAGGAGAACCAGGATAGTTTCCTAAGTCCCCTAAATCTGCAAATTACATTATCATCATCATTAGTTAAAAAACATTAGCTCAAATGATATGCCCACATTCTATATGTAATCGCATTGGCTAAAGAGAACTTACCTCCTAGATTTGATAAATCTGCAGTGAGGTCAGAGAGGCTAAAGTTCCAAGGAATCTGATCAAATGGCCTGGAGTCTCTTGAAGTTCCAGCAACATCTGATCCAAGTTGTAACCCAGCTGAAGTCCCAACATCAGATGTAAACGCGGAGTCAAGAGCCGATGTGTCCATTCCCATGCCTGACATATCTGAAGGTGCAAAAGGGAAGTGTCCGCTTGACGCCACAGAAGTTGGGCTCACTTGCATCTCCGATGACATACCACCACTGTTTGGTGGTATCATCGGAGTTGGATCAGTCGGAGTTGGATCAGCCTCAATTGTATTGGCCGCAGTTGTATCAGCCGCAGGTGTATCGATCACCATACTACAGTAAGCACCAGAAACACGATGAAACTATAAAGAGCCGTGATAAGTCAAAACCAAGAGAAAACAAAAGTTCATTACTAGTTCTTACTCATTCCCTGAATTCATCCTCATTGGTTGGAAATTAGCAGGTGCAGGGACTCCATTAACCACATGGCAGCTCGGGATTCCACGGCCCATTGGATCAAGATGAGGATGACCCGGAACCTGCATATGAGGAAGTTGTACAACAGGATATCCCATAGGCATGTTGGTAACTGCATGCACTTCACACATCTAGTATAAAATCATAGGTATCTCGGTAAGTACCAAGAATTTCACAAAAGGAGTCTAAGTTACCACCAGGTAGCATTGGATGATGAATTCCGTTCTGTATCGGTGCCAAAGGAACTTTTGCATGTACAGGGGGATACTTCATGAGGTGATACTGGTGCTCAAGCAAGTTATTGAACACAATGATTTGCTTCTTCAGCTTCAGTCTGATGTAATACCACCTGAAAAAGTCCGCGTTTTCTTCTTCCAGTTTCTGCCATACTATATTCACAAGAAAGTTTTGCAGGTTACTACATAGTGCTTACTTTTATCAAGCTTATCGAAAAACGTGAAAAACCTACCTAAGGTTGTAAATCCGGGGGCAATTCTAGCACGGTTCAGGAGGGTCTTCACGACCTCGTCTCTGCTCATGTACAACTGAAGACATCTTTCTATCAAGTTTTGAACCTACATCAATCATTTTTACAGTAAACATTAATCAAATCATACAAACTTACACGAAAAGTATGTAAAGAGAGGGGAAGGTGGCATAGTATTCTTACAAGTTCAATATCTTTCCTCGAAACTTTCCTGCCGTCATTACTCGAAGCAGAACCAGAACCAGACTCTTGTATGGGAGCAGCTTCTATCGGTTGAACATTCTTCTGTTCACCTTCAGACTCAGGTGAAGCTTGAGTAGAAGGTTTCAACTCCTGTTTGCTCTGTATCCATCAAATTTAGATAATAACCAAAAGAAATTATAAGATGTTCCAACTTTCCTATTAAAGTATTAATCTATACATTTTTGGTATTACTTAGAGAAACTTGCTAACTTACTCAAATATAATAATTAAGGACAAAGTTAGTAGACGAACCTGACCCTTCTTCATTAGAATTGAACATAAAAACCAAACATCCTTCAATAACAAGTATTCTCCTTAACAATGTTCACCACAACACAATCTACAAAGCTCAGGACACGCATGTCGTTGACCAAATACAAACCTGAAATAGAAAAGAATAATTAAAAAAGTCATCTTTGACACTAATAATTGTATAAGGTAAGTACAGAAAAATAGAAAAGTGAGTTCTTTAAACATTGTTTAATAAGAAGAATCAAGATACCAAATTAGGCGCACACACACACAAAATACAGAATCTTTAAGTAATTAATTAAATATTTCATAAAGTTGCTAACACACTCAAAACTATTCAGACACTAAATCTGACTCTAATCCAAAAAAACACATAGTATGATTTGTCCTGTCTCCAGAAATGGAAAGGCAAAATCGCATGATTATGCAACCTACTTCTCATGAATGTTTCATATTCGATAACCAAACAGATCTACCAAAATTAATTCGATGGTCTTCAAAAATCAACAGTGAAAAATTTAAGAGATTTTTGGTAATAATCGAACATAAAGAGTTGTGTAATAATCCCGACATAAACAGAGAGATACGCTCTGTGATAAAACGAGATCATCGAGAAGATCTCTCACTCACCTAAATTTCAATAAATGCTACACTACAAAAACAAGTTCTCTCGACGAATTTTTGTGAAGAAGATGAAGATTTAGAGGAAAATAGAGGAATCAGAACAAGAGGATTTCAAAAATCCGATTAATTCTGCGAAATTGAAGATATATTTTGAGTCTGAGGAATCGGAGGAAAATAGAAAACATCGAGAGGGACAGATTTGGCTAAGCCATTAGTGAGAAGCGAAACTGAAAATGATTTAGTGATTTGGATTTTGGAGTTAGGAGAAGGAGACGACTGCTGAAGAAGGAAGGGAGATGAGAATCTGACCAGAAACTAAGTATTTATACTAATTAGTTAAGAGTTACACTATAGGAAGGAAGAGGTTTTTTTTTTTTTTTTTTACTTTCATTAAATATAAGAAATACTAGATTTCAATTTTTAGTATAAACATAAGTTACTTGACCAAAAAAAAAAAAAATGCTATGTTTAATAAATAAAATTCAGAAAAAATATGGTGTAAAATTGTAAAAATCCTAATTTTTTTAAGCGAATGGAGATAGTTCGGAACCTGGATACAATAGATGCAGTGCGGTTACAATGGTATAATTTTTTCGTGAAAATTTATACCATCTTGTTTTTTTCGCGTCTGTTATATCCGTTTGTAGTGGTTTTTCCGAGTTTCTTGTGTGATACGTAAAAAAAAGGAAAGATTAGAATTGATTTCATAAAGAAATAACTCGATTATGTTTTCCCGCGTCTATCCAATCTGTTAGGCACGGTTTCTATTTATGGTTATGTGCGATATGTAAAATAAATTAAAAGTTGTAATCGTTTTTCACAAAGAAATTACGCGGTTCAATTTTCCCGCGTCTATCTTATCCGTTAGGTAGGGTTTTTTTTATGGTTTCGTGAGTGATACGTAAGACAAACTAAATGTTAAATTCGTTTTTCATAAAGAAATAATACGCTTCATTTTTCCGCGTCTACCTTGTCCGTTAAATAGGGTTTTTTAATGTTTTGGTGTGTTAGACGTAAATTAAGTAGGAAGGTTAAAATTGTTTTTCATACCAAAAAATAACATAGTTCTATTTTCCCGCGTCTATCTTATTCGTTAGATAGAATTATTTTTTTACGGTTTCGTGTGTTATACGTAAATTAAATAATAGAAGGTTAATCAATTTTTTTTTATTTGATGGAATTATTTTAAAATATAGTGTATTATATAATTATGTTTAGCTATTCATTTTGCAATGTTTATCTCTAGAAATTCTTATTTCTATTGCATGATACTTTAGATAAATTTATATTAAAAAAATATATATATTCATCAAAACTTGTACTTAAGTAATTTGTTTTAGAGACATCAAAATGCCCCAACCACTTGGTTGAGTTCAAAACTGAATTTGGTGTTTCACAAATAAGTATACTGTACTTATTAGCTGTTTTAAATTAATTAGTTCAGTTCCAAGGTCAGTTAGGCAGTTACAACAAAACTAAATCTATTCAAAATAATGTTGAGGATAAAAATTCATTTTAAAAACCAGTCGGTGAATGTAATGCTCACTTTAATATTACAGCTAGATAATTTTGGCTCGGCTTCACTCACGAGAGAAATACTTAGTGAGTTTTGTAACTGCCTAAATATTTAATTAATAATTTGATAGTAGTGAGTTTGTTGCTGCCAAATATATATATATATATATATATATATATATATATATATAAACAAAAAAATGAATTTATTACTACTGTTGTAACGGTGAAAGTAGCCAATCCTGTTCGCCCACTTGTTTCTTTAAACAGGATATATCACAACTAAGCCGAGTGATTTTTTTCATTTTTCTATGAAGTATTAAATAAAAAAAATTGAAGGTCAACTCTCTATTTTTCATAACCAAATTAAGTAATTTTATCGTGTCATTAAAGGCATGCAAATTTTGTAGTTTTCTGCTACAAATATATTTTTCATTAACCAAATTAAAGATTTTTTATAATTTTATCGTGTCATTAAAGGCATGCAATTTTTGTAGTGTTCTGCTACAAAAACAAGTGGTATGAAAATTGTAGTGCTAAATTACTTATTTTTGTCGTTGTTGTCATTTTCTAATCACTTTATTACATTTTTCTTCCAAAAATTTCTTACAATTTTTTTACATTAATTATATTTGTAGTGAATGTAGTTTAGTAGTAAAAATAAATCATCCAAATTAAAAAAATCGGTTCGTTGTGATTNACATGATTAAAAAAAAAAAAAAAAAAAAAACTAATGGTAGATTGGTAGCACATTACTCTGTCACTGTCACTAATAGTAAGATGTTTAAATTTTTAGATTAATATCATACCATAGTACATAAATTATAATTATCTAAAGAAGGAAAAAAAATTATAATAACCCTACTTTTCAATAGTACATAAAAGAAATTAATCAAATGTCAAGATATCGCATAGTTTTTATTTTCTTTGTTATGTCAGGAAATATTGCAACTTTATATATATTCCTAATCAAGAAAACAAATTTAAACAGGGACATGAAAATGTGTAACAGCTAGTGAAAGCTAATTCCAAGTTGGTAAGTGTTGGGTGTTACGAGATGGCATGGACCTCCACTGTACTCTCACTCTCAGTCTCCGGGAATAGCATCTTTATTCATTTTCTTTCTCTATATAACTTTTATTATGGACCACCTTTATTTTTAAGTTTTTTTAGAACAATAAATGGTCCGAAAATAATAAGAATACATATGACTCAAATTACACACAAGATCTCCTGGTTGTGAACTTTTGATTACCACTTCTTTTGTTTTCTTTTTTCTTTTGTTTTCAATTTCTATAGAGAGAAATGCATGTGCATGTTAAAATCATGTTTCGTTTTTATTGTTTTCTAAAATTTTATACATAGACATGCATGTGCATGTTATATTTATGTTTTGTACCCTTTTCACTTTTATTTGTTACAATTATTATTGCTAATTTGTCTCACATATGGATACCACTATAATTTATTACAATTATGGTTAATTTGTCTCACATACGGATACCATTTTAATTTATTACAATTATGGTTAATTTGTCTCACATATGGATATACTTAACCTTCGTTACTCCTCTCCATGCCATTACCTATCTATAGTGACAAAAGACATGAGACGTTTGATTAAATATTTAATATCAAAAACCTATTGCTTACCACCAATTATATATCAAGAAGTTTGCATGTATATATTTTAAATATTAACATAAAAAAATTATAAGCTTATACTCTCTATGCATGTATCATGTATGTGTATATCTAATATCTTCTCCAAACGAAAAACAAAATATTGAAGAAACGTTTCAAATGAATTTATTAGCTAGTTAATAACTTGTGTGACTTTGTAATTATCAAAAACAAGTTGGGTATTAATTGTTTTTGGCATTTATACAATGAAACGGAAACTAATCTCTCTACTAATAATATTATAAGTAGAAAAGCTGTGTAAAGCCGAGTCATGAGCCACACACACACTTGACCAACGTGAATCCAATAAAATATAATTAAAAAACTGAGATATAACGCATGAATTTAATGGAAACAGACACATTCATTCACCAATAATACGTAAGTTTCATTAAACCAATGGACCCCACCCAATAAACTAAGTTTTTTCTTCGGACAAATCTATAAACTAAGTACTTAAACATTTTTGCTTGATGTATAATCGAATAGGTACATGACACGTGTAATACATGACCGGAGAAGTTAACGTCGGGGGAACTGGCGGCCGCGTGGCATACAAATGCTGACAAATTCGGACAGGAACGGTCACTGACACGTGGAAGTAAAAGAGAGGAAGAGCGTGAGTGTGCTTGACCATTTATTGCATTGGGATTTGAGACATGTTAATAAGGGTAAAATTGGTAAACCAAGTCTTAACACCTTTTTTTTGTTTTGCTTTTCGTAATCAAATTCTCTGATATTCTCAAATATCAGAGAATTTTTTTTTTTTTNAGAAATTTTTTTTTTTTTTTTTTTTTTTTTTTTTTTTTTTTTTTTGCCGACCAAAAAAAAAAAAAAATTCTCTGATATTTTTGTTAACCACGTAAACACTTCTCTAAACCGACCAAATAATATAGTTTAAGATTTTGATTAACAAGCTGTTGCTGTGTCTTTTATACTTAAGAGATGTTGTCACAGAGAATACAAGTCTTTTCAAATGTTTGAGATACTATAGATTTATCATTAATGGTCGACCAAATAAATGTAGCAAATGGTTTTTCAAAATAATCTGTGGGTGTACCCAGTTAGATTATTACTCAAATTAGTCTTAGTTCACATTATGTGTGGGAAAACACGAAATGTGACATTAACAGTATACAAATATAATTACTGAAATAATAATATATTAAAAATATCGATCTAAAATTATAATAAAAAGTAGAAGAATATTATAGTTTTTGCGGACATGATATCATAAATTCTTAGATTTTGTTAGTCGTAATATGTAGATTTGTGTTTTTATTAAGTCTATGTCAAAAAAGAAAAATGGTATAATTTTCCTCTAAGTGTTTATCACTTATCAAGAATATACGGACTATAAAAGAGGATAGGACTAACTAATATCTTTACATTTTATATTATTTTTCTTTTCTCTTATGTAATTCATATGCGGGATAATTGTACAATACATATTTTAAATTATGTATAATACACATATTGAATCAAACAATTTTTTTAGAAAAAATGATGGGCGGTAACATAACTAAATCGTTTTCAAACATAAACCATTAATTTATATATAGTAAAGTCTTTATATATGAATATTAGACAAATTAATATTTTAATACTTCGATGAAAATATTTGATCCTAAATTTTTTTTTTTACTAGCCAAATAATACTCCTATAAATTTATTAAAATATATCTCAACCTTTGGCTTAAATTATCAATTCATTGAGCTTTTAAAGAACTGAGTGATGTCACAACCAATGCGTTGACCAAGGGAAAAAAAAAAAACCAATGCTAGGCCGAATTTAACCCGTCTTATCATATTTGCAAATTCTAGGCCCAACATCTAAACAAACACATGACAAAGCAAGACACAACGACGTCGTTTGTCTAAGGATCTAGTGCTCTATCCAACGATGCCGTTTGATTATAGACGATGGGGCGTCGTTACTCACGAAGAGAAGGATAAGAACACTTGAAGTTTATTCAATATATATATTCATGGGCTTTACTATATATAGGTTATAATGGACCCATATCACTTTAAAATGAACAAAAGGGCCATTAATTATTCATAAAAACATATACAGTAATCTAGGTTTTAGTATCAAACGGTTTTAATTAGCATATAAATAATACCGATATCCACCCACTTCACAGCTTTGAATCTAGTTATTATTGCCATCTACATTTATGTTTAATCTATAAATGATAATAATCAATTGATCAAATGAATAGTTTTTCAAGAAAATGCATGGATCGAAAGTTTTATTTTTTTCAAAAAATTTACAAAAAAAAATGACTAAATAAAACGACTAGAGATATCTTCGCATTGCTTATATGAATGACACGCATACTAAAATAAAATAAAACTTTGCAACAAAAGTTAGCTTATCTCATACATTCTTGAATACTTTTTTTTTTTGGGCTTATTAATTAATATCATATCTTAAAGACTTTAAACCACCACATGTGATAAATATTTGTTGTTAGGTACTTGTCTTATTCATACCTCGAAAGCTTTATATACAAGTTTTAGAACAAATGTGCTAAGTTGTTCATCATCATCATCTCACTCCATTTGGGTGGAAAATTAAACAAATATAGAAGATAACAAAACCTATTGAAAATTTAATAATTAATCAAGCCTCGAGATGTGGTTTGAAAGCATATTTGTAATCAAAATGCTTAGTTAATTAATAATTAACCGGACCACATCGGACCGCAACCTATGGTTTTGTGCCCACTTTTCACGACATTATTATCAGACCAAAGGAATATATGAAAATTCACATAGAGATATGTTCTCTTCGAACTAACTAATTCCTCTATACTCTACTATTATTGTTTTTTCTGCTCTTTGTTTAATTATATTTTTATAATTTTCGTTTGGCTGTTTTCTTCTACCAAACTTTCCTCTTATATCAAACTTTCAAATCGAGAATGTCTTTGAATCTTTGATATTTCTAATCACCTTTCTTTTATTCTCGCAACAAAATTTCTTTTTGTTATTATTGTTTTGTCATAACAAAATATATATATATATATATATATATATATATTAATTCTCATATAGCTTATTATTTTTATTCATCATCTCTTATATCGATGATTCACTAAATTATTCATAAATGTTTTGCTATAAAAACAAGATTTAAACTTTTGCATTAACAAAATTTGTTGAAGTAGTAATGTCACTTACACTAGTGGATCTAAACTCTATTGCTTGTTTGTATCAACTTTTGAATATACTTTTAATATTTATTATATTATCAATTACGATTTTATCATTCACACCAAATAAATCTAATTTTTAACAACTTTAATTAAGATTTGACGAGCAACTTTGTAATCTCTAACTTCGACGAGTACTAGTACTATAAAAATGCATGATAGATGATCCACATAGATTACACTATTTCAACAACCTTATTATAAGTACAAAAAATTCAAAAACGAACGTTTCTACATACGTCACATTTTGAGTTTATATTCATCGGATTTGGAAATTAAATTTAAATTTTCTTTTTATTAAAACAACAACAGTTTTAATATTCAAAAGTAATAAAATCTTGATCACTAGACGATTTTCAAATTTCAGATTTAAAATGTGTTTCAATTTTTTCAAAAAAACATGATTGATAGTCTATATGGATTACAATGATATGGACAACCTTATTTGAAGTACACACAACCATAATGAACATTTCTACATATATCACATTTTAATTTATTTTCGTTAACAATATAATTCATTCTATTTGAAACTCGTGCTCAAAATAAAAAAAACAATAAAATCTTATTAACCATTAGACAATTTTTCTTCTTTTTATTCTCCAATTTTATCATCTACAATAAATAATTCTTATCTTCACCAAATTTCATTAAAATATGATAAGCAATTTGTAATCTTCACATTCGACTAGAATCATAAAAATTCATGATAGATGATCGATATGAGTGAAACTAATGTCACCAGTATAGTACATACATCACATTTTAATTGAGTTTCATCAACAATTAATCGTTTGTAAAAACCGTGCTCAAAGTCCAAAAACATTTAAATCTTAATCAATCATTAAACAAAAAAAATCCCTAATTTTATGATTTTATCATTCACAAAAAAAAGTCTAATTCTCAACAATTTCATTAAAATATGAAGAGCAATTTTATAATCTTCACAATCGACTCAGTATCATAATAATTCATGATAGATGATCGATATGGATAACACTAATATCGACAATATCATTTCAAATAAAAAAAAACAATGAAAAAACATTTCATTTGGATTATTTTTTTTTTGCTAGTCACTAACAAATCTTCTTATTTGATAATCAAATCTAGCTAAAGTTTATAAAAAAAAAAAATTTTTTTTGTCAACAACAATAATATGCATTAAGCAGTGCTCGAACCCAGGCGATGTTACCACAAACCACTAGGCTACATGTCTTGGATTTATAACCAAAAAAAAAAAAAAAATTAGAGATGTTTTTTTTTATTATTATTGATCAAACTCTTGAGATGTGTTTTGGTGTTAGAATTTTTGCATACAAAAATTAACTTAGGGATATTACAGTAATTTCAAGAGTCAAAGCCAGCTCCTCTAACACTACTTCTTTCTCTTCCAACTGTATGTAAACGAGGAAATTTACAACCGCAAGTCAAAGGTTATAAATAAAAAAAAAGAATAATAAATGGAAGTAGTAGTTATGGTTGTATCTGTCGTTCTTCTCTTCTAAAATGGTACCAAAGCCGTTGAAGCAACAACACAATCCCACAAAGTTAATTGTACTACTGTTGTTTACACAGTACAGATTCGTTTTCTTAACTTTAAATTATTAGATAATCAGTCTATTTAATAATAGAGGATGATGATAATATTATTAATTAATTAATTTTTATTTTAGCAGTATTAATCAGACACGCGCAGTTATAAAATACTCTGTTTGATTTTCTTTTCTTTTTCGAGCCCCTCTCTCTATACTCTCTCTCTCTTTCTTTCTTTCGAGGACACAAAAAAGCTCGTGAAACTGTAAAAATTTCTCGAGATTTCAAGATTCCTTCGTGTCTTTCGGACAATAAGTGACTTACAAGGTTTAGTTTAGTTTAGTTTGGTTTCTTTGTGTTTTTTGTTTCCGACAAGGAGTTTAGAGAGATATGGATAAACGTAGACGAAGACAGAGCAAAGCTAAGGCTTCTTGTTCCGAAGGTTTGTTTGATTTCTCTGTTTTTAGATTGAATTCTTTTAAAAATAATTTGCTATTCTTTTTTCGTTGTTTAATTGGATAGAACAACCGATCAAAGAGTATTTTTGATGGAAAGTTTATAAGTTTGGATTAAACAAAATATTGAATTATATTTTTTGTTATGGTTTTGTAGAAGTGAGTAGTATTGAATGGGAAGCTGTGAAGATGTCTGAGGAAGAAGAAGATCTCATCTCTCGGATGTATAAACTCGTCGGTGATAGGTAAACAACACTCTCTCTTGATCCATTTGATTTGTTTCATTCATATCTATTCGGATCAGCTTTGAAATTCTTAATTGGCTCTTTAATGTTGATTTCACAAATGTTTGTATACACAAACAAAAGTCGGTTGTTTGTTTGTGTGTTTTATTGTTTTGTAATTATATTATTATTGAGCTAAACCAAGTTGTTTATGACTCTGTTCAATTTTTTTTTTTTTCCCTACTTATCTCAACCGATTTTCATAAAAGTTTAGTATATGTGAAAAACCTATTTGGTTTGATTGATATTTGCTTATTTGTTTTGGTGCAGTTATTGTTTGATACTATATGTTTGAGTTAATTATTCAGTATACAAAACTCTTGTTTCTAGTATTTTCATAAAATAATTTAAAAATGTTTATATGTTTTTGTTGGTTTTGTGTAAATTTCTTAGCCAGTGAATTGATTTTGGTTAGTTTATTACACGTAAAAATTTATAAAGTTTGATTTTTCTATTTGTTTTAGTTTCGTTTTGAGTTATTTATTTAGCAAACAAAATTCTTATTCCTGCTAGAGTTTTACTTGGTTTTGTTATTGTGTAATTTTTTTAACAAATGAATATATTTTGGTTGGTTTTATTGAAGGTGGGAGTTGATCGCCGGGAGGATTCCGGGAAGAACGCCGGAGGAGATAGAGAGATATTGGCTAATGAAACACGGTGTCGTTTACGCCAACAGACGAAGAGGAATTTTTAGTAGGAAATGATTATTTTTTTCTCTTTTTTTGTGATAAAACAATTTTCTTCTCCTTAATTCACATGACAAGAAAAAAGGAAATGTACTTGTTTCTTGAATCACTATTTTGGAATGTATAATTATTCTCTTATGAAAAAAAATTGCTTAGGAATTTATAAACATCACTATTTTGAAATCCACACGAATTTTTTAAGTGNGGAGTTTTTTAGCCACTAAACCAAAATTTTTTTTTTTTTTTTTTTTTTTTGTTTAAATCATAGAAGTTCAAATCCTTTAGTTCGTAATCTCTTCTGATGCTTAGAACTAGTCGTTGATAATATTATACTAAATGCGTAAATCACTCTTATCAAACAGACTTAAATCCATTATCTTGAATATTTACTAAGTACCACTAGACCAAGACAAAAAATATCATGTTACTATATTGTGAAAGATCTTAGTCTTCATATATATATATATATA
>OVAF01000363.1:7625-44709 GCA_900406245.1 Odontarrhena argentea | reverse complement strand
TTATAATTATTTTTTCAAAATATTTATGGATGTTTAGTTGTAGCTATAAATAAATTTTTGAAGCTTTAAAATGATCACTTTTAAAAAATGACAAACAACAAACAAAAAAAAGTTATAAGATTGTAGGCTTAAAATGGACTATTAAACACTTTAAATCTAATTGTGTAAAATTCCGACATCTCAACCAATTACCTGTATGGAAAATAGTACATTAAATTAATATAAATGTATATATGCAATCACAATTTTTAATTTGGTGTTTTGGACAGTTACAAATTATATATTAATAACTTGTTGACCCAAAATGAATACCAATTTATTAATATTTACTGCTAAATTATAATGATATAAAAAGGAGAATCACTAAAAATATCTTATACAAATTTACATTTCCATCATGTAAAATTAATAATTTGTTTGCATTTGAAATATTTATCTCTCCATTATTTATTTTTTAAATTTATCACATATAGCTGAAAAAATATAATTTCTTTTTACATTGGGTACATATATTTTTTTGCATATACATTTTTCAAGACTGAAATAAACCACTTTTAGTGTATGCAACAAAATTAAATTGCTTATGTTGTTTTCATTAAAAATTATTTTGTTCAAACATAGATAAAAAGAAAAAAAACCAAAACATATTCCTCAGCTTTTTAAACACACCTAAAATGTATTATTCACAAATAAAGTGATAACATATCATATGACTAACAATATTCATGATGCTAAAAAATAATTATATTCAAGATTAATATTTCACGCAACGCGTGAATCTTCTCTAGTTATTTAATGTTTCAAGGTTTCTATTCTTGTTTGACATCACTATCTCGCAGTTATCACCTCCCCTTTATACATAGTTAAGCAAATTATGACTATGTGGAACAAATCTGTTATATAAAAATGTCATCAAGGGCTCGAGGTTTACAAGCTAGTTCTAATGTATCTATATTGGGCTATTAGACCCTCTCGGTTGTTGTATACAATTAAGACGACCTTGCCTTCATACCTTTAGCAATGAGAAAATTCTTTACAACTTTTATTTTTAGCTACATGGTGGTAATTTATGGACAAATCGCATTAATTATTTTATTATATATGGTTTTGCTACCCTAATGCTATATGGTTTTGCTACCCTCCCTTCTCAGCAAACCATTCTATCAAATATGTAGATCATAGTCATTATAACGTGTAGCTCTATGGACCGACACATGATTGGCTAGCTAGGATGTTGAGTTGTGGGTTGACACAAGTCACACATCCCCTAGCTAGATATCAATATGAAAATAATTACATTTCGACTCAACATCCTCGCCAATATCACATTGGAACGCACTTTCGCATTTTTAAAAACTACCGAAAATATGCATTAATAACACACAAAAAAGCTGAAAACAAAACTTAAAACAATTATTATATTAAGAAGAGATGATCATTGTAAATTCAATTAAACTAATTAAAAGGGTAAAATGGTCATTTATCAGCTAAACAAAACATGTAAAAAACATAACAAAAATATCACTGAACCAGACCACAAATTATATCTCAATCTATGACGAAATGTTATTTGATATACTTTTCATCTTATAGAGAGTATCGTTTTGTAATTTTCATCAGAAATTCTGTAGAAATGCATTACTCATGGGCATTGTATAGTTAAACGTTTTCTTAATTAATATGGTTATGAAACGATATTTATAATTAATTAACTAGATACAGTACATATTAAATTAAAGATTTGGGACCATTTAGTTTGGGTTTAGTGCAAAAAAACCCGTGAACTAACAAAAATTTGCAAGTTTACCCATGAAAAAATTATGGTGCACGTATACCCCTCAACTGACCAAAAACGTGCAATATAGCCCTTGTCGTATATTTTTTTTAAAAAAATTGTATATCACTGTGTATAAGTATCGAAACTACGTCAGGTCTCGAACTTCTGACCTCTACAAATAGAACAGACAACTTAACCACTTGAGCTAACTCATTTCAATTGAACACACTCGTATATATATATATTCTGTGTTCCTTCTTCTTCCCTGCACTAAAGGAATCCGAATCGAAGCCTTGTTTATAAATTTAGATACACTATTGGCCATGACAACTTTATAAACAAGACTTCGATTCGGATTCCTTGAGTGCCAGGAAAAAGAAGGAACACAGAATATATATATATATACACGAGTGTGTTCAATTGAAATGAGTTAGCTCAAGTGGTTAAGTTGTTTGTTCTATTTATAGAGGTCAGGAGTTCGAGACCTGACGTAGTTTCGATACTTATACACAGTGATATACAATTTTTTTTTAAAAAAATATACGACAAGAGCTATATTACACGTTTTTTGTCAGTTGAGGGGTATACGTGCACCATAATTTTTTCATGGGTAAACTTGCAAATTTTTGTTAGTTCACGGGTTTTTTTGCACTAAACCCATTTAGTTTCCTTGATACACTCTTCTTTCACATCCTCTCACGTGCTACTTCACTCTTATAGACTCTTAGTATCCGATCACGTGGTTCGAGTTCAATCTTAATTTGTTGATACAACAATTAATAAGAGATTCGGAACTCCAGTTTTTCTTTTGGCTACCCGGGAGAATGCATACCAAATTTTTATCCCCAGAGAGTCTCATTTTATCCATACCCGGGAGAACATATAATTCGTATATAGCTGGTAAAAAATGATTGAAATCGCAATAGAACTAAATTATCAAAAATAGACTTCAAAATAAAAATTATAATCATTAGGCAATCATCACTTAATTCGAATTTCAAAAAAAAAAAAAAAAAATCTAAAAACGTATGATTGTGAAATAACGGTAGTCTAATAGCAGCGGTACATAAATCTACTGAGATTTTACTATCACATCCAAGATCAAATCCCCTCGCACGCACTACGCAAAACATTTAGGCTGATACACCGGTCAATTGTGGTCCATATATATTATAAAATTGACAAAAACGTAAGTTTGACCCCTTAAATACTCTTATTAATTACTCTTACACGTAGTTCATAATCATATAGGTCAGAATTAAAAGTAAAACAAAAACAAAACAAAAAGAAAAACAAAAGATTTAAGGACAAACATGCTAATATCTGACCAAAAACTAGTCTTTCATTCTTCGCCTCATGCAAAATCTTCATGGCTTTTGGATAGTTTTCGTCAAAGTTGTTTCTGATCCTGGAACACCGATTACAATTGTCGAAAGCATTAAGTTATCATCTTTCGAAATTTTCATTTCAGTTCCATTATTAGCTTCCACATCCTCATGATTTACTTTACTACTTGAGTCAATAGCATTCTTGGTAGGTTCTAAAATCTCACAATTAGTCACTTGATTCTCCTTTTGTTTTCCCCATAAAACCGCATATAGACCGATCACAATCAGTACCGCTCCAATCACCCTGCCACAAAGAAGTGATATTAAAAAAAAAGCTCCAATTGAGTTAGAAAGGAATATTTTGAATATGACCTTGGCTTATAGTATGAGAAAAAAGGGCAAAAGTGGAAATTTACCCTCCGAGGAAGATTTTTTCTGCCAAGACAAAAGAACCCATGATTGCAACAATGACCATCATCAAAGGACTAAAGGCAGTAGCAAACACAGGTCCTCTTTTCTTCATCACTATTCCTTGCACATAGTATGAGATACTTGATGCCACAATCCCCTAATATGTTTTTTTTACAACCCATTAATTACCATAATAAATTAACATCATGTTACATGTATGTGAAGATGGTTAATAAAGTGGTCCATATATAATAATCTATATATGTATATATATCTTATAAAAGAGAGATGAGAGGTTAATTAATATTACAGAGTAGGCGGCGGCAAGTAGGTTCATGTCCCAGCCAATTCTCCAAGCAGATGGGTTGTGTTCCATGACAAACGTCACAGCAACTGCTTGTAATGTTCCAATGAAGCAAACTAGTGTCGTTAGAGAAAGTTGATGCTTCGCGTAAGTCTTTAGTATTCTTGCCTAAACAATGATCAAACCAAAAATAAAAGGAGCCAGTTATCGCAAAGAGAAGATTCTCGCTATTAGCTAAAACCACGCACAAATTAAAATTATTAAATTATAGAATATTGTTATCCTCGGTACAAATCTAACTCAGAACTAATTGGCTATTAATATATTGTTATCTGCACTTTTAGCGTGAGATATTCTAACATAATTTATTGAGTTTACTAAATCATTTCACTTTATATATATACCTGTAGAACGAAAAGGGAGGCCCATGCTAGTGTTGCAAGGATTAGGAGGATAGAGCCTTTGAGAAAATCCTTATTATCATTTGATTTGTTAGACGATGTCGTATCGTTAGCATGTTGAATATGCATGTATTTGGTCCAGAACAACTCAACGATTGGTCCTTTATAAATTGTCATTAACATGGCCCCGCCTACTGTCACAACCGTCCCGGCTATTTTCGCCTGACACCAGAGTTTCTTCACGTCCAACATCTCCATCCTATAATTCGAAGTTATCCATTCTTAATAATAATATATATACCATTCAAAACCATTTGTTGCCTAGTATCTACTAGGTAACAGTGCGGATATAAATGATGTTCAAAACATCGTTAGATTACATAAATTTGAAATTTACCTACAAACATAAATCTTATGCATTCATTTACATACCGGAATAGTACGGCTAAGATGAAGGTCATGGCTGGAAGCATGTTACTAATAGCGCATGAGAACGTTGGTGATGTATATTTTAGCCCGACGTAGTAGAAGTTTTGATCGATCACTGGCCTGTAAATTTGTTTATATGAAGTATATGATTCTTCTTTTGTTTTTCAAAAACAAACATCCAAGAGCCATATATAGTTGTATATAGAGAAAGTGATTACTGAATAATTACCCGAGAAGGCCAAGAATGAAGAGTTGCATGAAGATGGTGAATGTTACTTTGGGCTGAGCTTTCCTGTAAAACATACAAAACTATTATTGAAGAATTTATTTTCAAGGAATAAGAGTATATTCAAATCTTGACAAATCTCGAGGATGTCTGAATTTCGACTCAAGAACCGATTCTTATGAGAAATATTCCTATATAAGGTAAGAAAAGGATATATATATATATACCTTTCGAAGAAGAAGGCAAAGGGAGCAATGACTGCGGTAGCGATTGCATGGCGATAGACAACAAGGACATAGTGACTCATACCGGTGTTGAGAGATATTTTAGTAATTATATTCATGCCGGCATAGCCGAACTGAAGAGATATCATGGCGAAGTAAGGTTTAGAGCTTGTAAGAAAGCTCTCACAGCAACTAAGCTTCTCCATCGACATTATGTTTTAGTTTGTACGTGTGTTTTGAGTAAGAACATGTCGAAGTGGGCTTATGTATTTATACTAAGATGTAACATAGTTACGATATACTTTTCTATTTGTTTAATGTTTCTAGGTTTTGATTTCTTGGTTGACATCACTATCTCGTGGTTCTCACCTTTCCTCATTGGAACAAATATTGAGGTTGACTCCTTTTATAAATCACAATTAATCAAATGTGCTACTATATATATATATATGACATTATTAGTACGCCATATATGAAAATGTGGAACAAATTAATTTGTTAACCAGCTTGATCTGTTATATAGAAATGTGATAAATGGTTTTAAGGTTAACAAGGTAAGTTAAGGATGATTTAATCGTTACTGTAATGGTAATTTCATTTAAAAAAATCGAGTAAATTTGTATGAGTTTTCGATTATGATATATTAGAACCCTAAAGATAATATGATATATATATATATATATATATATATATGTTTATTCCTATTGTAATCTTGCAAATACATGATTTCATTTGTCACTCACAACCCCTATACATCAATATGAAAAAAATTACAGCCACAACTCAACATTCTAGCCAACAATCAGAATAAACACACTTTTGCATTTTTTAACTACGAAAAAGATGCCCTATAACACACAAAGACCCTGTATAATTAATAATGTAATGATGCATGATTCGAAAAGAAACAAGACTTGTTATTAATTGGAAAATTGGGGAAAAGAAGTAGACACGAGGCAGGTAACGGGAGGGTTTAAGGGGGATCATATATATGGTGGGTGGTAGTGAATCTGAGGTAAGCAAATTGAATGACATAGAAGGCATTAAGGTGACATGATTCAAAAGCTATGTTACCCCTTCACAAAAGTAAATAACTCTCTCTCTCTCTAAACAAATGGCTACAATTAAACCTCGAATAAGAATTGAGATACTATGTGTCCCTTTTGAGTGAGTCATCAAGAGAGTGGAAACGTTTTCGTGTCTTCGCAATGATATATGGAGTGAAATGGTGAGTAATAATTATCAATTTTGTTGCCCAAAGTGACTTAAACACCAAAAAACCATCATACTATGGTATATATCATGAATTTTTTTTTTTGGTACTCATGTAATACCTAGAGTTTAAGGGTTGATAAATATTAGGGATTCACACATTAATAAAGAATTAAACCATAGATAATACATAATAATCACTTGTGATTTTGGTGAAGTCGAAATTGCTATTGGAAATGATACATTGATAAGTATACAAGATTTCGTTTAAATAGAGAAGTATAGTATCAACATATTCATAGTTGATTAATTTTGTGTCAGGAATATGTGAACTTTCTTATGATATCATTCATAACCCAATTAACAAGATATGGATATTGTCATCCAATTACGAAATCCGGTTTAAGAATAGACTGTTAGAACAAAGTTTATGTTATAGAAATTCAACATCAAACGAATAGAAATCATGTAGCCGTGGTCTCGTGCTGTTCTGCTCACTCCTAGTATGTAATATCACAGGGTGGCTGCACTGCTGAGCAGTTGAAAGACAAGCTCCTCGCCTCCCTCTCACAGTAACTGCTATGTAAACGTGTAACAGTGTTGTTGTGTCCTAAACATTGTACAATTACTAGCATACCAGAAAAAAGCTCCCCCTTAGTAGGAGCGTATCATTTTACTTTTTAAGTCATGTTGGAATTTGTCTTTTACATAGAAGGCTTGAGAGCAGGGAGCTCCTCGCTGATCTCCTATATAGATACACAAAATAGAACAGCGACAAACACAAAAAAGACCATTTCGCTCCCTTCTCAGTCAACCCCTACAGTTTGCCTACCAATTGTTGAGCATAGCCGAAACGCTCTTGACTACTGGATGGTACTGCGTGTGCAAGTACTTCTTCGCCTTGTTGGAACCAGGTTCTTCAAGCCATTCCTCGTATAAACTCCTGGCTATTGGATTCTGGTATGGATCTGCCATCAAAGCCTGGATCCAAAATGTCAGGTTACTATTAGCTAGCTTATCTTAAATAGCTTAGAATAGAATTTTGAGACTACAGGGTAGCTTACAGTATCATCCATATAAGAAGCTTCCAGTAAGTGGATCAGTTCTTTCTGAGACTGCCCTGCCTTTGGCTTAATCTGCCCAGCACCATTCAGGCAACCTGAATAGAGCAAACAGTTTGGTGGTTCTATAGTAAACTCAATATATAAGATATGTTTATCAAATAGGGTTTGTCAGGTAGAAGACGAACCTGTAGGGCAAGCCATAATTTCTACATAATGATAATCACATTTGCGTGTTTTCACTCTCCGAACAATATTCTGAAGATTCTGGAAACCGTAACACAGCGCAAATTTTAACACTGTTTTACCTTCCATCTTCAAGAGAAAATATGGAAAAACATGAGACAAAAACGTGAGATTTTTTTTTCAGAAGCATTAGAGTGTCTGGATAAAAACTCACTTGAAGAGTAACTTCACGAAAATCAGCATTTCTGAGAGTTTTAAACTCAAGAGGACCTTCAATAGTCTGTCCAAATAGTGCCTTTGCCGCATGTCTGAATATTGTTTCTGCGTAGCCACCAGAACTCCCAGCTACACCATAAAGATGTCCTTCCTCGGTAACATTTGTCAGCCTGTTTTTATTTTTTCCATGGAGAAAAGAAAAGCTTATAACATATGAAATTCATCACCCAGAAGAGCATAAAAGGGGGAATAATGATCCTTCTTACAATCTGTCCAATGGAGATTCTTCCAAATTTTTGAAGTCGAGTTCTTTCAACTGCAAGAAACATCCAGTGTCACGTTTAGCGGATTAGAAGCAAAATTACAATAAAAGGTAGGGTTTTAATTTCTATTACCTTTATTAAGTCCAAAATTTCGCCAGTTGTGAGCACGGAATCAACCTCAGTCAGCTTGAATCCTCCGTCGAAGACAAAATCATCTCTTGCTGCCTCTAGCTTCTTATCGTAACAAGGCATCACAGTCACATGATACACATGCTCCAGCCTGGTTCCATATAATGGTGGCCGTTGTTAATCCAAACTAGGTGGAAAAAAACAACAAAATGGAAAATNACAGAAATTTGGCACATTAGTCTAACAGGGAATGAAGTGAAACTAGTGAAAGTGTGGTTACCAGGACAGGCAGAGGAAAGCACAGGGAGAAGGGATTGAGATTTGTCAGCATCCTCCGAAGTAGCTTGGTTGAAACGGTTGACAAATTCGTTACAGGCTTCAATAAGTACCAAGTCTCTGCTGCAGCTTGTATCAAAGACCGCTTTAACTCCAAGGGACTTGAAAAAGGTAGTAAGCTTCTTGAAGACCTGAAGAGGAGAGATATCATAGTGAAGGGCAAGGGAAGTTCTGGACTGTGGGGAAAGGGAGACGATGACATCCTTGTGATTGGTAAGGGCAGAGAGAAACTCGTCTAAGCTTTGCTTCTCGAGCATAACAGTCTCAGCCGATGTGATGCATCCACTGCATGTTACCCAAATTACTCAGATTCTAAAGTCTAGAGAGACAGTAAGAGAAAGGAAGTGACCTGCAAGCCAAGCAATCCTTGAGAGATATTTTGACCGGTTCGAGCTGCTGTTTTGGGGGAACTACAACCTGCAAAAACCAAAAGGATGAGGATGATGAGAGATACCACAAAAGAGGCAACAAGTGAATAGTTGAAGATGAAACCAATTAATACCTGAGGTCGATCAGGCTTCTTTTGGATGCTCTTGAGAGAAACGACACAAGCTTGAGAGGGAGCAATGAAATCGTTGAGATCCCCAAGCCTCAAGGTGGGCGAGAACTTGTCAGACATGACTAATTCGCTTCTTACTGTTCGCAACTCAGATTACGGATCCGAGACGGCAGAAAAGCAATCGGAGTTGAAAAACAGAAAACGGCGACCAAGGCGGTTGTGAATAATGACGACGGCTCGAATAGTTAGTTAACGGGCCTAACAATCCCAGGCCCAGAACATATGTAGATTTACAAAATTACCACAAGCATCAGGATTGCCTGATTGGTGCTTCCACCAAAGCTCAAAATGCATTTGGATCTATTCTTCTCTGTTCATTATTTTTTCTCACACTTTATGCCAACCCAACTTGGACTCTGTTTGATCCTTTAATTTGATTTAGTTGTCTCTGAAACAGACTCTTAGAATTTCCAACAAAAGTTATACATGGTAAGGATTTTCAGAATCTTGATAGACCGCAAATACACACAGATTCAGCAACAACAAAAAGCTTTAAATGAGTATTTTCAGAATAAGTAATCAAGCTTTCAACTTTTGAAAATAAGAATTAGACTTTAAGAGAACCTACACTATCTTCTCCATACAAGAAATGCAGGAAAAGAAGAACAAGAGAGAAATGATACATTTTCTACATAAACAGACTTGTTAATTCTGCTACTCTATTTAATCCTACACCATGTTTCCTCCTAACCCAACTTCAAACACGTATAAAGAGCCTGTGGACTCTAGCCTTAATCTTCCTCCTCGTCATAGTCTTCTTCATCTTCGTCTAACCTCTTAGCCATACTAGCAAACTGCATTGGATCAATATGACCCATTTCCCCGATGGACCAACACGGATATTCCCCAGGTTTCATTTCTGTGACTACTGGCGGTTTTATCTCGAGGTCGAGTGATTGTGTGTTCAGATCAAAGTCTCGACCCAACCCTGAGCTTGTGTCATTACCTTCTTTTGGGGTTTGCAGCTCTTGCTTTGGGTCAACCACATCCTTCTTCTCAGTGTCATGTGGTGGTGGAGGCATCGTGATACCGTCATGGGTATGGGTTGGGTCTATTTCCATCTCACGATGAAGAAGCTCTCTTTCTGCTGTTTTTGCACTGCGCCCACGTCCCCTTCCACGCCCTCTGCCTCGACCCCTTCCACTGGGTCCAGCATGCCCCATCTCTTGCTACGGTGATCACACAATTACGAAGCAACACATCAAGACACTTTTAACACATCAAGACACTTTTATAAACCCGAAATTCTCCTACGGAAAAGACAAGAGCAAGCAGAAGAACAGTTACCACTTTTGTTTTCTTTACTTCCTCATCGCTGTCATTAACTTCATCCCCTGTAGGCTTCCTGGCCAATCAGAACCACGGCAAATCAGTTTAACACAGAATCCAGAAGAATTAACCAATAATATGGAAATAGAAATATTATCACTGGATCCAACCTTCTCTTGGAGATATTTCGTTCATCCATGTTAACATCAGCATTGCTAGGACCGTGACCAGTCCCATGGCCATAGTCAGGAACCTTGCTGACTACTTCCCTCAGAAAATCAAACACATTGTATCTTTCGACACAATTTTTTCTGCATAAAAGACAAGTCAGTGAATTCAGATGCATTATTATGCAAAGTAAGTGCTAAACATAAGGAAGGTAAGCAAACAAGCCAAAACAACAGTAACATCCTACAATTACAGCATATAGGATAATTTTCATGTCATTGGGGAATGTCGGAATGACGAGTAGCGTTTAGTGAGAAGCTATAATGGTGTTTGGAAAATCGACTTACAGGTGTAATGAGCTCACGGTCTTAGCTCCTCTTTGAAGGGTAATCTCATAAGTATGATCACAAAGGTCTTGTAAAAACAATTCCAAAGCTTTTGCTGTAAATAATAATAGCACATGAAAACTTAGTAGAAAAATTAAAACAACTTCCAGTTGCAAATAATATGAGCTATGTGACTCACAAACTAAAACAGGCACCGCCAATGCTATCTTGCCAACATCCTCATCCGCTTGCATTATTTTTTTTATCCGAGCCTGAAATAAGCAAATACACATCAATTACCAAAAAAAGAAACTATCACCATCATCAAGATGTAACAGATAACACAACACAATCATTTATGACGACATAAAACAGCGAGGCCCCCGATTAGGAATGATGGCAAGGTTCAATCATGAGGACATAGATCATCAATAAAAAACTCAAAACCTCATAAATTTCCATCAACTGTTTCCTAACTATCCAACAAAAGAAAAAAGACTACACACAAAAGCAGAAGACACCATTACAATCACGAAACGATAACATACGGAAATGGAAAAACTCAACCAAGTGACCAAGAAGCAGTAAACTTCAACACAGAGATCACAAAAACATCACATTTACGGAAACTTTGATGATGATAAAATTAAGTTACAATTGATTCATACGAGTTTTTCGAGCATTCACTACCTAAATCTCATCTCAAATTTTACCAAACTAACAATCAATAAGAAGAAAAATTTCCCTAAATACGAAGATTACCACAAATAGCTCAAATACCATAAAAATCAAAACTTTATTATTGGGTTTTATACGAATTACGGAAATCAAAACATAAGCACATAATAAGTCTGCAATTCATCATCAAAATACGAAATTTTGAACGGGGGAATGTGATTTCAATCACGAATCAATCAAGGACAGAGAGAGAGAGAGAAGAAATTGAGCTTACAGCAGGAAAACGAGTATCGAGCTTCTTCCTCATGATAGTTAGGATCGTGGGTCACCCAAAAAAAAACCCAGAAATGGTTCGAACGAAGGTGGAAGTTTTGTTGGTGTTCAAATGACGTGAAAAACGAAGACCTAATCGTTTAGATGAGAGATTGGAGGAGAATCATGTAATCAAAAGAATAAAGGATGAGACTTGGTGGATGGCCACAATTCCAGATCCAACGGCGATTTCTTCTTCCCTCTGCTCCCGAATTGTTCGTCCGTACGATATCCGCTTCATTAATAAACAATTAAAGAATATTTTAAAAAATTTATAGAAGAATGGGTCAAAATCATAAAGGGAAAATTTGTTGTGATATCCTAATTTCTTAATAGAATTTGAAATTTATACTAAATCTTTTTAGAATTTGAAAAATACCTACTTTTTCTCTAAATGACAATTCTATCCTCTCATAATTGAAAAAGAATTAACGTAGTTTTTTTTTTCTTTCTCATAAATATGGCTCAGTGGAGCTGCAAGTGTTTGATTATGACACATTTGCTGCTGATGACATAATGGGAGAAGCTGAGATTGATATACAACCTCTCATAACATCTGCAATGGCTTTCGGAGACCCTGAAATGTTTGGAGATATGCAGATTGGAAAATGGCTGAAATCGCACGATAATGCTCTTATAGAAGATAGCATCATCAACATTGCAGATGGTAAAGTGAAACAAGAGATTCAAATCAAGCTTCAGAATGTTGAATCTGGTGAATTAGAACTAGAATTGGAGTGGCTGCCTCTGGACCAATAAAACATAATCAACCATATAATAGGCTCAATATTCTATATATAAAAGAAAATTTTATTATTGTATTTACTAATTTAAACTTTTCCCTTCTTTGTTAAAAAAAAGAATTAACGTAGTTATATAAATTTATTATTTATTTAGTCACTAATAATAAAAATAAAAATTAAAAAACTCAAAATCCTAACTTCCCGCAAATCATGATTCTCCATATCTCCATCGGCTTTATCAGTTTTTGCAGATACAAAAAAAAAAAAAAAAAACTCAAAACGTAACTTCTCTCAAACTTTGATTTTCCATATCTCCATCGTCGTTGTCATCTCTACCGTTGGCTCCTCCACCATCGGTGCTTTTATCTCTTTCATAACGGGCTCGTCTCTCTATCCTTGATTAGTTTACTCTCTCTTCCAAATCAAGATATCAAAGTAAACACGTAACTTTGTCTCCTTCGGAACAACTACTTTACGAGATGGGCTACAAAATATTAGTCGACGAAAAAAAATTAAATCGATGAATATTACAAAAGAAATCAATAGTTTAAATAAGTCGACTGGCTAAAAATATCAATGAAACAAAATATAAGTCGATATTACTAAATAAGTCGATCAGAAAATAATTAAATCGATGAATAATAATAATAAAAGTCAACAGTTTAAGTAAGTGGACTGACTAAAAATATCAACGAAACAAAATATAAGTCGATATTACTAAATAAGTCGATCAGAAAAATAATTAAATCGATGAATAATAATAATAAAAGTCAATAGTTTAAGTAAGTCGACTGACTAAAAATATCAACGAATGAAAATATAAGCCGACATCATGAAATAAGTCGACAATAAAATAATTAAATCGATGAATAAAAAAATAAGTCAATAGTATAAGTAAGTCGACTAAGTAAAAATATCAGTGTTACAAAATATAAGTCGACATCATCTTATAAGTCAACAAAAAAAAAAAGAAATTAAATCGACGTATATAAAAAATAAGTAAATAGTTTAAGTAAGTCAACTGACTAAAAATATCAATCTAGAAAAGTATTAGTCGACAGTATTACAGAAATCGACAGACAAAATAATTAAATCGACGAATCTAAAAATTAAGTCTATAGTATAAAACTATAAATTAGTCGACTAGGGAAAAATATCAACATAGCAAAATATAAATCGATTATATAAAATAAGTTGACAAAAAAAAAAAACTTGGAAAACAAAAAATTAATTGTGAAAATAAGTTGAACTGATAAAATATCAACTTAAAGTCGACAATTTAAAATACAAATTAAAGTCGACAATTTAAAATATAAATTTTTATAAAACGTAGTTCAATCCGACCAAAAAAAAAAAAAAACTTAGTTAAATAATTTCAGCCCTACTATAGATGAATCTTACCTTTGGGGATGGTGAGATGAGATGATTGTAAATCCTTCTACAACTTTTTACTTTTTATGTTTGATGATATAGAACTTCTAAAACCTTTTTTTTTTTTTTTTTTGAACGGCATAGAACTTCTAAAACCTAAGTATCGAAAATATAAGAATGAAAATTAGTTAGCGGAATCAAAATTATTGATGCTTTGGAGACAAACAAATTAAGAAGAAGAAAACTCAAACTTAATTATAAACTCATAACCTAACCTTTCCTCTTCTTTGTGGTTGTGGAACTTTTCAATGAACAGAGAGGAAACGTAATTGGGAAAATTCCATAAAAAACCCTGAACTTTATTCCGTTTTCCAATTTAATTCTCGAACTCTTTTGATACCCAGTTTCCTACTCCAACTATTTTATCTGCCCACTTTAATTCCCGAACTCTTCATCGTATACCCATTTTACATATATACGAAACATATACTTAACGGATACTTAACATCCGTTAAATATATTAATATTTTAATAACAAAATAATTAAAAAACGAAAAAAAATTAAGAAAAATCCAGAATTTTTTTTAAAAAAATCCAAAAAATGAGGACAGAATTAAAAAAAAAAAAGTTATAGATTTACTTTGGAATTTGAAAATTAAAATTATATTAATAAATTTCTAAAATTAAAAAGCGTAAAAATCTAGAAAAATCTTAAAACTTATCAAATACATAAAACGTAATTTAACATCAAACTTATGTTATATATTAAATTTTAAATGTTAATATAACATTTTGTTGATAATCATAAAACTTTTTTTAACAAATCTTTTTTGTTGATAATTGGGATTGGTCTATCGCTTTTATTTAAAAATATAAGCTAATATCAATACATAGAATTTTGAAATCCTATATATCTAAGAATTTTAGAACTTTTCTAATTTCAGGAAAAATAATGTTTATTTTTAAATTAATTTATAATATTACAAAATATTTTTATGTATTTCATATATAACATAAGTTTATAATAATGTTATAATAATAATGATATATAACACAAATTTATAATAATGTTATATTCACATTTAAAATTTAGTATATAACATAAGTTTGATGTTAAATTACGTTTTATGTATTTGATAAGTTTTAAGATTTTTCTAGATTTTTACGCATTTTAATTTTAGAAATTTATTAATATAATTTTAATTTTAAAATTCCAAAGTAAATCTATAACTTTTTTTTTTAATTCTGTCCTCATTTTTGGATTTTTTTAAAAAAAATTTCTGGATTTTTCTTAATTTTTTCATTTTTTAAATATTTTATTATTAAAATATTAATATATTTAACGGATGTTAAGTATCCGTTAAGTATATGTTTCGTATATATGTAAAATGGGTATACGATGAAGAGTTCGAGAATTAAAGTGGGCAGATAAAATAGTTGGAGTAGGAAATAGTTGGAGTAGGAAACTGGGTATCAAAAGAGTTCGAGAATTAAATTGGAAAATGGAATAAAGTTCAGGGTTTTTTATGGAATTTTCCCAACGTAATTATGAAGATGCAGGAGAGAATAATTTTAGTTAAGATTTCTTTTTGATTTACTTGATATTTTAGATTTTATATAGATAATGATAAATTTAATTTTTTAACATTTAAAAACTGAGAGAATTAATCACGAATTTCATAAGCAAAAATATATATTTAATTTAATTATAATTACGAATTTTACTTAATTATTTTAATTCAAATATATTTTACTAGTGATTAAATATAATTACGTTCATCACTTAATTTCTTTTAGGGGTATTTTCGTAATTTTTTATGCTAAAAGAGTAGTTTTCAAATTTTCAAAAAAAATAAGAGTAGTTTTCAAATTTTCATAGAAATTTAGTGTATTTATCTAAATTTCCCAATGATAAATATATTAGAACTTGTAAGAATTAATATAAGTGATGTGAATTTTTGACCAAGTAAGTTTTCTTTTCAAGAGCAATGTGTATTAACCAGAGACAATACTATCACAATTACAAGTCCTAGTCATTAGTTCTTTGTTTTTCATTATGCATTTTCCTTTGTTAAATTTAGAAAGTTAAAAACAAAATTATGTGAGGGGGCTTGATCCGGATGTGAGGTACCTTTACAAATAATATTTTATTGTTATATCAACAGATTTGTATTATTTAAGTTTCATTAGATTTGTTCGCAAATTAATTTATATTTGTCAAATTAATTAAAAACGGAATGATTAATATATTATATTCCAAAATAGTTTTAACTTTGTGAAGTGACTAGTTTGGTGGTAGGGAGTAAGTATACTTAGAATAATATGTGAAGAATTTATCTTCAATTTCTCAGGGTTTGATTATTCATACCACATTCTGTGTCTCCTTCTATTTTGGATCCATCAAACCTTTAAGAAAATCAATAAAGTGCTCACGAAACAAACAAGGTCAAAAGGCTCACGTAGTTTGTAACAACAATCAAAGTTATCAAACCATCTAAAAACTATTGCAAGCAATTATGTAAAGAATCAAAGTCGTGCAATTAGTTTCGAATCTTCCTTCTGCTAGAAGGATTCCTCCTGATGCTTCTGTTTCATCAATTGAAGCCGCTAGATAGCTACGCTTATTCTTCTCCATCATCTGCCTCAGCTTCTGTTAAACTCAATGGTTCTTGCTCTTCTCGTTCATCCTGCAAACCACCTTGTGGCTGCTCGTCGTTCTCCTTCTCGCCTTGCCAAACCCACACGATATCCTTCAGAGCAGGCCTAAGATTCTCCTCCACTAACTTCTGATACTCCAGAGTGTCCCCATTACCTTTCTTCACTTCAACCAAGTGAAATGTCTCTGTCACTTGGAAAATTTCTGCATTCATCGACACAATCCCTTTTAGTCCTTCCGTTGATCCTTCCAGTTTGAACAAGCCCTCGCGTTGCTTTTTTATCTTCATCTTCAGACTTTTAGCAACCTCCTTTAGCTTAGATATGATCTCTGAAGGAGGATTTTGAGATGTGAAACTAGATTCTTTCTTCTTATTGTAATCTCCAAGAAGTCCCGACACATTAAACGACCCGGTAGACAAGCCGAGAATATCGAACGCATTCAGCTTTGCAAGCTGGGGTGGTTCGGGGTTTTCGCTTGAAATAAAGATACTAGGCTCTCTGACTTTCGAGAATAGATGTTTTTTGAACCAATCACTCTCCTTGATTTTTGAGATGGTGATTCTAGTCTCTGGGTTAGGTTCCAACATCTTAGCCAATAGACTCTTTGCTTCAGAGGGGAATCCGGGCGGGCACTTATAGTCTGCTTTGATTATTCTCCTTTCCATCTCAGATTGAATGCGGTGATAGAAAGGCTTGGAATTAGCCAACAAGAAAAACAAGACAACCCCACAAGACCAAATATCAGCTTTCGCGCCATCATATCCTCTGTTCCTGAGAACTTCAGGGGGAATATAGTCCCGTGAACCACAGCCGGTGTGGAAAAGACCGTCTTGCCTCCTGCAATCCGCAAGTGTGCTTAACCCAAAATCCGAAACCTTAAGATTATCATTGTCATCCAACAACATATTCTCTAGTTTAATGTCGCGATGATACACTCCCCGGCTATGACAAAACTCAAACGCATTGATAAGCTGACAAAAATACTTCAAAGCAGCTTTTTCACTCAACTTCCCGTCGTTTTCCATCTTTGTGCAAAGGTCTCCACCTCTACAATACTCAATAACAAGGCAAATCCTGTCTTTCGTCGCAATAACCTCGTATATTTCGACTACATTAGGATGTTTAATAATCCTCATAATTGATATCTCTCTCTTAACCTGTTTCCTTACATCAACCCTTGGTCTTTCCTGCTCATACAGTTTTTCCTTATCAATCACCTTGATAGCTACACTTTTCCTCGTATCAACATGCCTCCCAAAATAAACCTTAGCAAAGCCACCTTGACCCAATAATCTACCAACCTCATATTTATCAGTTAAAACTTTTGGTTTGTTCTCCATCTTAATCTACAACAAACTCAAAACACCAAATATCTAGAAAGAGCTACACAACAATTTGATCTCTCTCTAACCAAGAACACCACAAGAAGACGCAAAAGAGGACAAAGCAAAATGTAGAAAGGAAGAAGAATCAGAATTACCTCTCTTCTTTGATGAAGAAGACGAAGGCGCGCACAAAAGAAGACGTGCGCTTCTCTGTTTTATCTTGCTCCTCTCTGTGTTTGATTTTTTACTTATATTTCAGAAAAAAGAAACAAAATAAACAAAGAACAAGAAAAATTCTTAAGTCAACAATAAAAAGAAATTCTAACACAAAACATTTCCTCGTAGACTCGTCCATCCCATGCGCTGGGCTTCGATTGTTAACTTTTGATTGGTACTATAGACTAAGTCTCTCAATGGTGACAGCGTACGGAACAAGGGATTAAAGATGTGGTGCGCTATGAATAGTAAAAATATATATTTTGAAATAAGTGTAGTTCTTATAAAGAAAATGAAAGAAATTATGGTTTGTGATAAAACATAGATAATAACATAATAATAATTTCATTCTATCTAAGATTAGTTATTTGAAATTTATTCAAATAATTATATAACTTAAAATAAAAAAATTTAAAATTTTAATATTAAACGACTAAATATTATATAACTTAAAAAGTTTGGATTACACATTTCCGTAGTTATTATTATTTCCCTATTGAATTTATCATAAGTACAAGTATTTTGTAAAAGAAATGTACAGACTCTTCTGTTTCGTAAACTAATATGGATCAAATCGTAACACTATGAATATAATTGATTTGTGATCTCATAAAATTATATTGTTACAATATTACTTACCACTATAAATATCTAAAGATATATAGACTATTATGAATATTATTGATTTATTGTTTTATTAAATTAGCCTTAAAATATTTTGTACCACTACATATATAATCCAAAAGTAACAAGCGCTGATCATGTAGTGGTTTTCTCAAAGCTTCTTCCCCTTGATGGCTGATTCCTGAATGCATATATGGTTTAATCATCTAATATCACCTTTCATTCTAAGTAATGGTTTTCTCAAGGCTTTGCCTTGTTGGCACTTCAAGGTCACCTTTTTGATCACCACTTGCTACTAGCGGAAGAACAAGAAACTTCGTCGTACGACCATTTTGTAATTTGATTTAATCAAGCTTCAAATTGCATCTCTTTAAAACTTTATATTAGTTTGTTTCGCTCTTGATCTTCTTTTCATTTTCGTGATGATATTTTAACNTTTTTTGAAAAAAAAAAAAAAAAAAAAAAAAATCATGTAGATCCAACAGTTTCCGTATGTCTTTTATTTTGAGTTCAATCATTTGTTTCCCTAGTAATATTTTGACACATGTATTCCATGTTCAAAAGATTTTCTGGAAACTAATTAACACAAATAGAAAGTATAAAAAAAGTGGATCGGTATTAGCATACATACTTATAGTTAATTCAAGAGAATTCATCAAAAAATTGTAACGTAAACAAAATGTATACTAAAATAAAATGTAGGTTAAGATGAGCTACTAAAATAAGCAGATTTTAACTATATTGAAACAATTTGTTCGTTGACATCTATTATATTAACAATATTCATATTCGTGTGCAAACTTACCAGTAACGAAACAAAATGAATCCTCTTTAAAACATGTACCGCATTAAATTTAGAACGTAAATCAACTTATTCCAAACTTTTGACGACATAATAGGAAATCTGCTTCCACTAGGATTCACCAAACATAGGATAATTCTTAATGCTCTGTTTCAAAAGCCGCTAGGTGGTTACTCTTCTCCACGCATCTGCTACAATTGCAGCTAAACTCAACGGTTTTTGCTCTTCTTATTCATCCTGCAAATCACCCTGTAACTGCTCATTTTTCTCCTTCTCGCCTTGCCAAACCCACACGATATCTGCTAGAGCAGGCCTAAGATCATCTTCTACTAGCTTTTGATACTCCATGGTATCCCCATTACATTTCTTCATTTCAACCAAGTGAAACGTCTCCATCACTTGGAATATTTCTGCATTTATCGACACAATCCCTTTAAGTCCTTCCGTTGATCCTTCTAGTTTGAACAAGCCCTCGCGTTGCTTTTTTAGCTTCAGCTTCAGACATTTAGCAACCTCGTTTAGCTTAGATATGATCGCTGAAGCAGGATTTTGAGATGTGAAACTAGATTCTTTCTTCTTATTGAAATCTCCAAAAATTCCTGCAAGATTAAACCTTGTAGACAAGCCGAGAATACCAAACGCATTCAGTTTTGCAAGCTGGGGTGGCTCGGGGTTTTCGCTTGAACTTCCAGCTCCCACGAAACTAGGCTCTCTGACTTTCGAGAATAGATGTTTTTTGAACCAAGGACTCTCCTTGATATTTGAGATTGAGATTCTAGTCTCTGGGTTAGGGTCCAACATCTTAGCCAATAGACTCTTCGCTTCAGGGGGGAATCCGGTCGGGCACTCATACTTTCCTTTCTTTATATTTCTGTCCATCTCAAATTCATTGTGTTTATAGAAAGGTTTGGAATTAGTCAATAACATAAACAAGACAACCCCACAAGACCAAATATCCGCTTTTGCGCCATCATATCCTTTGTAGCAGAGAACTTCAGGGGAAACATAGCCCCGTGTACCACAGCCGGTGTGGAAAAGACCGTCTTGCCTCGTGCAATCCGCAAATGTGCTTAACCCAAAATCAGAAACCTTAAGATCATCATTGTCATCCAACAACATATTATCTAGTTTAATGTCGCGATGATACACTCCCCGGCTATGACAAAACTCAAGCGCATTGATCAGCTGACAAAAATACTTCAAAGCAAGTTTTTCACTCAATTTCACCTTTGTAGTCTTTGTGCAAAGGTCTCCACCTCTACAATACTCCATAACAAGGCAAATCCTGTCTTTTGTCGCAATAACCTCGTATAGTTCAACTACATTAGGATGTTTAATAGTCCTCATAATGGATATCTCTCTCTTAGCTTGATTCCTTAGATCAAGCCTTAATGTTTTTCCCAGCGCAAACATTTTTTTCTTATCAATCACCTTGATAGCTACACTTCGTCCCGTAAGAACACTCTTCCCTAGATAAACCTTAGCAAAGTATCCTTGACCCAATAATTTACCAACCTCATATTTATCAGTTAAGACTTTTGGTTTAATCTCCATCATAATCTACAACAAACTTAATATAGCAAATATCTAGAAAGAGCTACACAACAATTTGATCTCTCTCTTACGTACCAAGAACACTACAAGAAGACGGAAAAGAGGACGAAGCAAAATGTAGAAAGGAAGAAGAATCAGAAATACCTCTCTTCTTGGATGAAGAAGACGAAGGCGCACACAAAAGAGGACGTGCGCTTCTCTGTTTTGGCTTGCTCCTCTCTGTCTTTAATTTTAAATGTATATTTGAGAAATAAGAATCATAAACAAAGAACAAGAAAAATTCTTTAAGTCAGCAATAAAAAGAAATTCTAACATAAAATATTTCCTTGTGAACTCGTCCATCCCATTAGCTGGCCTTTGATTGTTAACTTTGAATTGATACCGTAGACTAACTCTCTCTTTAGCACAAAAGAAAAAACAGAAATGAAAAAAGACTAGCTCTCAAGTCTCAATGGTGACAGCGGTTAATGTGATGCGAAACAAACAGATTAAAGATGTAGTGTTGTATGAATAGTAAAAAAGTATATCGTAAAATAAGTACGGGTCGTACAAAAAATATAAATAATTATGGTTTGTGATAAACTATAAATGTTTACATAAAAGTATTTTGCACATGAGACTAGCTATTATAAATTTATTCAAATAATTGAATATTTTAATATTATTTATTAAAAATATTATATAACTTCAAAAATTTGGATTACATATTTTCTTAGGTACTATAGTTATCCTATTGAATTTATCATAGGTATAAGGTTTTTTTTTTATAGCGTGTAAAAACTCTTTTATCTCGTATATTGATATGAATCACTTCATAACATTATGAATATTTTTGATTTGTGGTCTCATAAAATTAATGTTAAAATATTACGTACCACTATAAATATCCAAAAATTTATAGATTATCGTGAATATTATTGATTTTGGGTTTTATAAAAGTAGTCTTAAAATATTATATACAACAATTTTCAAAAAATAAATATATAAATATACTACATATAATCTAAAAGTAACCAGTGTTTCGTTTATACATAAAGATCATAATGTAGACAACATTTTATTTTGTCTATTATTTTGAGTTCAATCATTTGTTTCCCTTGTAATATTTTAAGTTTAACACATGTTTCTCATGTTCAAATGATTATCTGGAAATCAAGGATCACGTCTTCTTAATGAACACAAAAAGAAAGTGTGGAAAAATCTCACCTCTAATATAATCTAACCAAATGATTGACTATTTATTGTATATAGAAAAGTCTCTCCGCTGGCATACATACTCATTCCAAAGAATCAATCAAAAAATTGTAACTCAATCACAAGGCAGGTTAAAATATTAAGCTACTAAAATAAGCAGATTTCATTTATTAATACTGAGCAGATTTTGTTCATAATTAATAACCATAAACCATTTTAAGCAGATTTTGTTCATTGAGTCGTCATTAACTATCCTAAGCAACCTTCACATTAGCCAAAGTTGAAATTTACCAAGGATAGTAGTTTACAAATAACATAAATCATATTTTTAAGAAGGGCTTACACAAACTTGTGAGTAATGAGACAAAATGTATCCTCTTTAAAACATGTACCTCATCCAAATTGGAACATAAATCAACTTATTACCTACCATCTCACGATATAGAAGAATTATCTGCTTCTACTCATGCTTCTCTTCCAATTTCAATAAAAAATCTCTATTTTTAGGTTAGGACGCACTAAACGTAGGATTATTCTTGGTGCTCTATTTCAGAAGCCGCTAGATAGTTAATCTTCTCCCTGCATATGCTACAATGGTACCTAATCTGAATGGTTCTTGCTCTTCTTGTTCTGCATCTTGCAAACCACTTTGTAACTTTTTGTTTTCCTCCTTCATGCCTTGCCAAACCCATACAATATCAGCTAGAGCAGGCCTAAGATCTTCTTCCACTAGCTTTTGATACTCCATAGCATCCCCATTACATTTCTTCAATTCCACCAAATGAAATTTCTCCACCACTTCGAATATTTCTGCATTTATTGATACAATCCCTTTTCGTCCTTCCTTTGATCCCTCTAGTTTAAGTTTCCTTGCGCCTTGCTTTCTTATCTTCAGCTTTAGAGGTTTAGCAACCTCCCTTAGCTTAGATATGATATCAGGAGCAAGTTTTTGAGATGTGAATCTAGATTCTTCCTTGTTATTTACATCTCCAAAGAGTCCTACAAGATTAAACCCGGGAGACATGGCAATAATATCAAAAGCGTTCAGCTGGGGTGGTTCGGGGTTTTCGCCTGAACCTCCAGCATCCAAGAAATGAGCCTCTGTCCCTTGTTTCTCCACTTTTTTATGCTTAAGGGGTAAATATTTTCTGAACCAAGAACTCTCCTTGATTTTAGAGATGGTGATTCTTGTCTCTTGGTTAGGATCCAACATCTTACCTAATAGTCTCTTGGCTTCGGGAAAAAATCCGTTGGGGTACTTCAAATGTGCTTTGTTTATCCTCCTGGATATCTCACATTCATTGTGGTGGTAAAAAGGGTAATAATTAGTTAATAAGACAAACAAGACAACCCCACAAGACCAAATATCCGCTTTCGCTCCATCATATCCTTTGCCGTTGATAACTTGAGGGGAAAGATAGGCCCGTGTACCACAGCGGGTGTGGAAAAGACCTTCTTGCCTCGTGCAATCCGCAAGTGCGCTTAACCCAAAATCACAAACCTTGAGATTGTCATTATCATCCAACAACAAATTCTCTGGTTTGATGTCGCGATGATACACTCCTCGACTATGAAAAAAATCAACCGCATTGATAAGCTGACGAAAATACTTCCAAGCAACATCTTCTTTCAGTTTCCCCTTTGCAATCTTTTTGAAAAGATCTCCACCTTTACAATACTCAATAACAAGGAAAATCTTGGTTTTTGTCGCAAGAACCTCGTATATGTCAACCACATTAGGGTGTTTAACAATCCTCATAATGGATATCTCCCTCTCAACTTGATTACTAAGCCCCACCTTTGAAACTCTTTCAAGCTCAAACATTTTTTTCTTATCAATTACCTTGATAGCTACACTTTGGTTCGTATGAACACTCCTCCCAAAATATACCTTAGCAAAGTTACCTTGACCCAATAATCTACCAACCTCATATCTATCAGTTAAAACTTTTGGTTTGTTCTCCATCTTAATCTACAGAACTACTTGAAATAGCAAATATGTAAAGAGCTAGACAACAATTTGTTCAGGACTCAAAATGTTTTTAAGGCTAATATTTTTATCTCTCTTACCAAGAACACCACAAGACCAAAACCTAATTAGAAAGAAGGATCAAATTTACCTCTTTTCTTTGAAGAAGAAGATGAAGGCACAAATGAAGACGTGCGCTTCTCTGTTTCGACTAGTGCATCTTCATCACCTCTCTACTTTCCTCCTCTCTGTCTTCGGTTTTTTTATTTTTAATTTTGGTTTTGTAGTTTTTTATATTTGAGAAAAGATTCAACTAAACAAAGAATAAGAAAAAAAAAAAAAAAAATCCAAAAGTCAACAAAAGAAATGGGCAATTCTCAAAATATCACCAACAGGAAAAATTGTTCCAAAAATAACATTCATTCCTAAAAGTTCAACTAATAGCCTGAATCACATGTTAAAAAGACTTGTTACCCTCAATTAACCAAATTGTTTACAATTATTTAATTAAAATATATTTTAATTAATAAATAAAAATTATCTTCGAAAATAAAACTAAAAACGGAAATAAAAGAATTTCCAAATGATTTTTTTATTTTTTTTTCAAAAAAAAATTTTTTTTAATTTTTTTTTTTTTTTTTTTTTTGCTTTTCCCACAAGTTTTTGACAAAATAAAAAACATAAAAAGTTAGGAAGCTCTTCGTAAACATCATAAAACTTTCTTTGATTTATAAAAACATAATTTAAATGATGAAATCTTGATAACTAGTTTGATAAACTATTACAAATCATTTGAAAACATTCTTAAAGTTATATGTAATGCTTAAAAATCCTTTCTAAAGACTCATGATGCCTTTACTAAAAAAAATTAGTTAGCCTTTCTAAAAACTAAAATTTTTCAGAAACTCTTTCCTAAATATTAATAAACTCTTCCTAGATTATTAGAAACACATTTTCAAATGATGATATCATTATAAATAATTTGTTAAATTATTAGAAACCATTCTCTCTTTTTGGGTCAACATTATAAACCATTTTTAAAAAACATTCTAAATGTTTTAAGGTATTTGAGATGTTTAAATAATATTGAGAAAATTTTAGAAAGACTTTCCCAATCATTAAAAACATTCAGGAAACATTCATAAATATAATTTTGGTGGTGTTGGAAGGAATTTCTCAAACAAATTTTAAGACAAAAACATTTTCTTGTCATGCACTAATGTCTAATGCTATGATGGCCTTTGATCGTTAACTTTTAATTTGTACAAAACTAAGTTTTTCATGTATAATTATTCGAATAATCATAATAAAGCATTAAAATAATTGTAAATTTTAATATTACTTTGATGAAAAAAAAAATTATTTCTGACTTAAAAAGTTTAAAAAGTTTAAATGATATGAGATGTTTGGTCTAATAAACAAATATAGGAGGAATGATTGTATTAAGAAGCGTGTAAATGGATGGTCTTGAACATTATTGTTCAAGGGTGGGAATAAGGTACTAATTTAAACGGTTGTGGCGGCTACACCGTTATATGTTTAGACTTGTTTCCGAATATGAAAATCAGTTACTAAAAAATATAACCAGTGTTGTGGCACAGTTTTGATAGAGCTCTAATAGATAATTTCAAAGAATTTATTGAATGGCGTGGAGAAAAATGTGAAAGATAAATGATTCTAAATGCTAAAGGATTTTAAACTGTTTTATTAACCAAACAACTCTGAAGGTTAAAACACATTTTATATTCTCTATTTGCAGCAGTTTTTAAAAGACATACATATAAATTCAAATTTTTAGGTTAGGACGCACCAAATGTAGGATTATTGCTGTCTGTTTCAGAAGCCGCTAGGTGGTTACTCTTCTCCATGCATCTGCTACAATGGCAGCTAAACTCAATGGTTCTTGATCTTCTTGTACATCATCTTGCAAACCACCATGTAACTGCTTGTCTTCCTTCTTCTCGCTTTGCCAAACCCACACGATATCGGCCAGAGCAGGCCTAAGATCCTCTTCCACTAGCTTATGATACTCCATAGTATCCCCATTACATTTCTTCACTTCAACCAAGTGAAATGTCTCTGCCACTTGGAATATTTCTGCATTCATTGACACAATCCCTTTTCGTCCTTCCTTTAATCCTTCCAGTTTGAACAAGCCTTCACCTTGCTTCCTTATCCTCAGCTTCAGACGTTTAGCAACCTCTTTTAGCTTAGATATGATCTCAAAAGCAGGTTTTTGAGATGTAAATCTAGATTCTTCTTTCTTATAGATATCTCCAAAGAGTCCTACAAGATTATACCCGGGAGACATGGCAATAATATCAAAAGCGTTCAGTTCTGTAAGCGGGGATGACTCGCCTGAACTTCCAGCTTCCAACAATTTAGCATGTCTGACTTGTTTCTTCGTTTTCTTGGGCTTCAAGACTAGATGTTTTCTGAACCAAGAACTCTCCTTGATTTTTGAGATGGTGATTCTTGTCTCTTGGTTAGGATCCAACATCTTACCCAGTAGCCTCTTTGCTTCAAGGGGAAACCCTCTTGGGCACCTATACTTTGCTTTGTTTATCTTCTTGTACAGCTCTATAATATTAGAGTGATAGAAAGGGAGAGAACCAGTCAAAAGCGCAAACAAAACAACCCCACAAGACCAAATATCCGCTTTCGCACCATCATATCCTTTATGGTTGATAACTTCAGGGGAGGCATAGGCCCGTGTACCACATCCGGTGTGGAAAAGACCGTCTTGGTTCTTGCAATCCGCAAGTGCGCTTAACCCAAAATCGCAAAGCATGAGATTATCATTCTCATCCAACAGCAAATTATTTGGCTTAATATCACGATGATACACTCCTCGACTATGACAAAAGTCAACCGCGTTGATGAGCTGACGAAAATACTTCCAAGCAACATCTTCTCTCAATTTCCCTTTCTCAATCTTTTTCACTATTTCTCCACCTTTACAATACTCAATAACAAGGTAAATCTTCGATTTTGTCGCAAGAACCTCGTATATGTCGACTACATTAGGGTGTTTAACCATCCTCATAATAGATATCTCTCTCTCAACCTGAGTACTAAGCCCCAACTTTGAAACTCTTTCCATCTCAAACATTTTTTCCTTATCAATCACCTTGATAGCTACGCTTTGGTTCGTATGAACATTCCTCCCGAAATAAACCTTAGCAAAGTATCCTTGACCCAATAACCTACCAACCTCATATCTATCAGTTAAAACTTTTGGTTTGCTCTCCATCTTAATCTACAAATATCTAGAGAGTACTAGACAACAATTTGATCAAGACTCAAAATGTTCTCAACTCTAAGATTTTGATCTCTCTCTTACCAAGAACACCTCAAGATGTTGAGAAAAATCAAATATACCTCTTTGATGAAGAAGAAGACACATAAAAGAGGACGTGCATCTTCATCACCTTCTCTGTTTCCTCTCTTTCTTTAATTTCTTAAATATATTTGGTTTGGGGTTTTAATTTTTATATTTGATAAAAGAAACATAAAAAAAAAGAAGAAAAATTCTAAAGTCGACAATGATATATAAAAAAATCTAACAGAACATTTCCTTGTGGACTTGTCCACCTCTTGCGCCTTGATCTTTAANTTTTCCCCCCCTTTTCCCTTTTTTTTTTTTTTTTTTTTTTTTTTTTTTTTTTTTTTTTTTTTAATCGTTGGTTTCAACGTTTATTTTGTACTTTTGTAATTTTAATTTGATTGCTAAATACCGGAATACTCTTGTGATTTGAAAAAGTTATAAAGAAGAACTATATATTTTGAATCACTATGAATAAATATAACACTAGTTTAAAAGAGAAAATATTTATTTTTATAGTATGGTAGATTTTTAAAGAGTAATTGTCTAATATACCCACCTTCCCATACCCATAATCACAAATACCCACTTTTATTAATCACATATACCCATTTTTCATCTATGATTAATTTAAGGTACTAAAATTTATAATTTATGGTTGAAACTTTGTAGGATTAGGGTTTAGTGTTTAATAAGTATTTGAGTTTAAGTTTTAAGGTTTTAGGGTTTATATTTTTTGGGGTATAGTAGGGTTAAAAACGTTTTTTAGGGTTTAGAATTTTAGGGATTCTAAACCCTAAAACCCTATAAAATATTATAAAACATTTTAAAATATTAAAAATATTAATTTGGATAAAGTTTGATATATTTTTTTAATAAATAACAAAAAATGGGTATATGTGACTAAAAAAGTGGGTATTTGTGATTATGGGTATGGGAAGGTGGGTATTTATGAATTTTCCCCATTTTTAAATTAAATTAAATATAATGTATCTAGACATCATTTTCAAATTTTTTGGAGATTTTTCATTTTCTCTTAAATATAGTTTTCTTAAACATTGAATGTATTTTCATTATTAGTTTCGAGAAATTATAGTTTAATCAGTCATATACAGTTTCCATTATTTCTTTAACTATTAATATTTTCATTTACTTAAAACATAAAGAAGTTTAAAAGAAGATAAAAAATTTTGAAATAGAAGATTTTATATAATATATTTTAGAAAGACTTATTGTCTTCTTCTTCAACTTTCCAAAATTATAATTTACATTTTAATATTTCTAAAATTTGTAATTAAGATTTATCATTTGACTCTGTAGAAAAAATACTAAGAAAAGAAAGATAAAATTTTGTAAATGGAAACATAAAAGAATCCATCTTATTTTGTAATGAGTTTTCCACAGTCAAACAATTCAAGTGTAGATCCATATTTGACCTTTCATAAAACTTAAAATTGACTTACTCAGTTAATTTTCAAAGATTTTTTCCTTTTTTCATTCTTCAAATTCCATGAAACCATATGGAAACACAGCTGTATATTTTTCATAACAATAACAATATATGATGATCATAAAATCTGTAATATATTCATCTTCTCAATAATAGTCCCCAATTGTCTCTCTCGTCTCTAGTTTTTCACAAAATGGCTACATTTTCAACTTATTTTTTCATAATATTCTTGGCATTCATGTTCACCAGTGATGTGTCTGGAGATGATCATAGACAGGCTAGTTCAAGTTTTTGCTCTGTTTTGTGAGATAAAATCATCTTGTACTAATACACACTCTTTTGCTCTATATACATATATATATATTTCTGCAGGTGTATATTGTGTACATGGGAACACTTCCTGAGATTGAATACTCAGCTCAATCTCACCATCTTAATATCCTCCAAGAAGTTGTTGGCAATAAGTAAGATACAATCTCTTTTCGTTCCAAGTCTGAAACATTTAACATTTATGTAGTTTATGTAAGTGAACAAACATTAATACAATCTTATCATTGTCCTGTCAGTGCCGCGGCATCAAACTTGTTAATTAGAAGCTATAAAAAGAGCTTCAACGGATTCGCGGCCAATCTATCTGTAGCTGAAAGTCGAAAACTGGAGCGTAAGTACTTCGTAAATATGGTTTCTTAGAAAACATGTATATAACATGTTTAGATTGAATGTGTCTGTTTTTTTTTTAAACATCCTTAATAACTAGCGAAAAACATATAATTCAGTCAATCGTGAAATGACCGTAGTATATATATAGTCTAGTAAAAGTTGTAAGTCCACTGAGAACAAACACCATCTAAGAAAAATACATTTTAGAGTACCGAGCGAATGGAGTATTACATTTACTGAGAATTATAAATGGTGCAGAAATGGAAGAGGTGGTCTCTGTGTTCCCAAACAATATTCATAAACTGGTGACAACAAAGTCATGGGACTTTGTGGGGCTTGGCGAGAGAGTCAAACGAGAGAATTCGAAAGAAAGTGATATTATTGTTGGAATGATTGACACCGGAATCTGGCCGGAATCCGAGAGCTTCAACGATCAAGGTTTTGGTCCGCCTCCAAGGAAATGGAAAGGTTCTTGTAAAGGTGGCCAAAACTTCACTTGTAACAAGTAAAATTATATTCTAACCTTTTCTCATCAAACTCGTTACACATTTATATCAATCTTGTTAATTAGTCCAAAACTCTAATGCATGAAAAACAAAAACAAAACTTAATTACTAACTAACGATTAGGTGCATTTTTCTTGTGCTACAAGTAAACTCATCGGAGCTAGGTTTTACGCCGATATGGACGGGTCAGCAAGAGACTACGAAGGGCATGGGACTCACACAGCGTCAACGGCTGCCGGTAATGCAGTTCCAGCGACAAGCTTTTACGGCTTTGCTCAAGGCACGGCTCGTGGGGGAGTTCCATCGGCAAGACTTGCCGTCTATAAAGTTTGCTCCAAATCCGGCTGTGACGATGCTGATATCCTCGCTGCTTTCGATGACGCTATCGCTGATGGAGTTGACGTGATCTCGATCTCGCTTGGAAGTCTTTTTATCTTTTCTGTGCTGAGCGGTTCTACAGCCATTGGTTCTTTCCACGCAATGTCTAAGGGGATTATCACGGTGGCCGCTGCGGGGAACGACGGGCCCGATCGAGGGCTTTTGTCGAATATATCACCCTGGATGATAACCGTGGCAGCCAGCTCTACGGAGCGCCGTTTGGTTGACAGAGTCGTTCTTGGTAACACCAAAGCCTTAACGGTACATTTTTCGAACTTTGTGTGACAAGAATTCTATTCTAACACAAACCGCTAAACTACAAGTTGTGTTTAAGAATTTACATAAATAAACCTTTGATGCTCTGTATCTTTAACAGGGCTTTTCAGTTAATACTATCAATTCCAATGGGACAAAGTTCCCGGTAGTTTACGGCCAGAACATTTCGAGAAATTGTTCTGAGCCCGAAGCACGGTGAGTAGGAACGAAATCCTTATCTTCCTCCACGTCCCAATCTGAATATGTCCATGAAAACATATGGGTGATAAACTGATGATAATGATTGTTGCAAATATGGACATTGGACAGTGCTTGCTACATGGGCTGTGTGGATAAAGACCTAGTCAAAGGGAAGATCGTCATATGCGACAGATTATTTGCATACAAGGAGCCATACTTAGTTGGAGCCATTGGAGCCATTGTTCAAAACAGGTTGCCAGTCATAGACGCCTCTCTTGTGCTCCCCTTCCCTGCATTGTCTCTGAATACCAACGACTACGAAACACTCATATCATACATCAAGTCCACAGAGTAAGTAAAAGTAGCAGAGGTTACAATCCCATCAAGCATATGTCTCGGGCCCAGTACTTTTATTGATTTTTTAGAAGCCAAATTTTGTTGAAATGACTAAATTAGAGTGAATCTGCAGGAAACCAGAAGCGGAGATACTGAGAACCGAAGAGATAGTTGACAAAGAAGCTCCATATGTTGCGTCCTTCTCTAGTCGCGGGCCAAGTTCCTTGATTCCAAACTTATTGAAGGTAATTATGCTACCGCAAAAAAAAACAAATATTGAAACTTATGTTGGTTCTATAACCAAAAGCTGATTTTTGCAGCCTGACATAAGTGCACCTGGAACAGAGATTTTGGCTGCATTTTCTCCCCAAGCTTCTCCTTCAGAGAACCCCAAGGACAAGAGAAGTGTGAGGTATAGTGTACTGAGTGGTACATCCATGGCTTGTCCTCATGTGACAGGTGTGGCGGTTTATGTCAAGTCTTTTCACCCCGATTGGTCTCCCTCGGCTATCAAATCCGCTATCATGACCACTGGTAATGTTCATAAACCATATCTTTCTTGCTTTTAGGGAAGGGACACAAAAAGAAATCATAAGTATTGTCATGTTATATAAATTGCAGCTAAGCCCATGAGCGTTAAGAAGAATCCTGAGCAAGAATTCGCGTATGGTTCGGGACAAGTCAACCCGACCAAAGCCACCGATCCAGGACTTGTGTATGAAGTAGAGACTGAAGATTACCTCAAAATGTTGTGTGCAGAGGGTTTTAGTCCAGGAAAGCTCACAAAAATGTTGGGACAAAATGTCACTTGTTCGGACAAAACAGAAGTCAAGGATCTGAATTATCCAACAATGACTACGTTTGTTGCTCCTCATGTTCCCTTCAAGATCACGTTTAGAAGAACCGTCACTAACGTTGGATTCCCAAACTCTACTTACAAGGCCAGTGTGGTTCCTCTTCGACCCGAGATTAAATTTAGCGTTGAACCGGAAGTTCTGAGATTCAGTTTCCTCAAGGAGAAGAAATCGTTTGTTGTGACCATCTCCAGTCAAGAACTAAAGAATGGAAGCTTTGTAAGTTCGTCTTTGGTTTGGTCTGATGGTACTCACAATGTCAGAAGTCCAATCGTGGCTTACTCAATCAAGAGTTAGAAACTCCTTTCAAAGATTTAAAGACTATGTTGACCCAAAAAAAAGAAAAAAAGATGTAAAGACTATCAATAATGTTTACAAAATTTCGTAATGGATCATGTGGTCTCGTATTTTGTGTTTGATTCTCATCTTGATCAACCATAAAGTCTTACAACAATGAGTCTTACGGGTTCATCTGTTCATCCAAGTACTAAAAGGGCTCGTAGTGATTACAACAACGAGTCGACTATCTACAATTTTGGCAGGCCATGTAAAGAATCAAGCTGTGCAATTGTACCGTTTTTTCCCTCTGCTTTTGTTTGTCGCAGCTACGTTCACTAGAGGGATGTATTGTACTTTGATGCTTCTGTTTCAATTGAAGCCGCTTGCTACCGAGTTTAACCAAGTGCTACAATTACAGTTGAACTCACTACAATGGCTCACGTTGTTGTTCTTCATCCTGTAAACCATGCCGTAACTGCTCGTCTTTGTCCTTGTCGCCTTGCCAAACCCATACGATATCTGCTAAAGCAGGTCGAAAATCCTCCTCCACTAACTTCTGATACTCGATAGTATCCCCGTTACATTTTTTCACTTCAACCAAGTGAAAATTCTCCGTCACTTGGAATATCTCTGCATCCATCGATAAAACTCCTTTTCTTCCTTCCGAAGATCCTTCCAGTTTAAACAAACCCGCGTCTTGCTTTCTTATCTTCAGCTTCAGTTGTTTCGCGACCTTCTCCAGCTTAGAAATGATCTCTGAAGCGGGTTTCCGAGATGTGAATCTAGATTCTTGCTTGTTACTATAGACATCTCCAAAAAGTCCTACAAGATCAAACCCCGCAGACAAACCGATAATATCAAAAGCGTTCAAGTTTGTAAGCTGTGGTGGCTCGTGGCTTACTCCGTTTTCACTTGGACCAGCTTCCATAAAATCAGTCTCTCGGACTTGTTTCTCCATTCTTCTCTGCTTCAACTGCAAACCTTTCTTAAACCAAGAACTCTCCTTAATTTTTGCGATAGTGATTCTACTCTCATGATTAGGATCCAACATCCTACACAACAATCTCCGCACCTCAGGAGCAAACCAACTCGGACACTTAAAGTCCGCTTTACCTATCTTCCTATACATCTCCATCAAATTAGAGTCATAAAAAGGAAGCTGCCCCGCCAAAAGCACATACAAAACAACTCCACAAGACCAAATATCCGCTTTTGTACCATCATACCCTTTCCTACTAATAACCTCAGGAGCAACATAAGCAGGTGTACCACAAGTAGTATGCAACAAACCATCTTGCCTCTTACAATCCGCAAGCGCACTCAAACCGAAATCCGAAACCTTAAGATTCTCATTATCATCCAACAACAGATTCTCAGGCTTAATATCGCGGTGATACACACCACGACTATGACAGAAATCAACCGCATTAATAAGCTGATAAAAATACTTCCAAGCAACATCTTCTCTCAATTTCCCTTTGGTGGAGACTTTGTTGAAAAGCTCTCCACCTTTACAATACTCAATAACAAAGTAGATTCTTGACTTTGTTGCCATGACTTCATGTAGTCCAACCACATTTGGATGCTTTGCAATTCTCATTACAGAGATCTCTCTTTTGATCTGTTCAGTGAGACCAACTCTCATGACTTTGTCTTTATCAATCATCTTGATAGCTACACTCTCGTTAGTCTGAACACTTCTTGCGTAATAGACTTTAGCAAAAGTGCCCTGACCTAGTAATCTACCAACCTCGTATCTATTGGTTAACACACTTGGTTTGTTTTCCATTCTTGAAATCTACTAACAACTTCAAAAACCCAGAAAATATCTGGTGATGGAGAGGAAGACAGATGCGATTTACCTCTCTTTGATGATGACGAAGACGATTGGTACCGATGTGAGTCTGAACACACAAGAAGAGGATGTACGGATCTGTGTGTGTGTTTGACTATGATTAAAGTCTCTTCTTCTCTGTCTATGATTCTTTTTAAAATTGTATTTTTGGTTTTTATTTAATTGAGAAAATAGCGAGGAGAAATCTAGATAGATTTATTAAAAAGTGTTAATTGGTGGAAGTGAACAGGCACAAGGCATATGTTGCTCTATGGGCTAGTCCACCTACTGCGTTATTATTGGCCTTTCATCCTTGATTTTATTTTTTATTTTTTTATGATCTTTGGTTTTTATTTTGTTTAACTATATAGAAGTTAGTAGTTGTGAAAAATAATGATACTGATACATGTATAGAAAGTGTATATATTAGATTAGGATCTACATTAATATGAGGATAAACAATTAAATATATACATATATATATATATATTGATGTTAGTTATATATGATTTTAAAATAAATAGTCCGTATAGTTTCGACATACATTCACAATCCACATTGCGTACAAATATTCAAAACATTTTTCTATACCATCTATTATTCATTACATATAAAATAAAATAATAAAATTATATATATATATAAATGTAAATAAATTAGGTTTTGAAAAATGAAAATTTGTATTATATGACACATGTAACTAGAGTTTAAATTACTATCCGGACAAATATTCTAAACATATTTTAATATAAGATATCGATTACATATAAATAATAGATTTATATTATTACTATGTAAATTTACAATATATTTGTCTTCTCATACTAATTTTTCTTATAAACATTAATTTATTAGTAAAATAACATAGTCACAAAATAATTATATAAGTTATTTACTTAATTCAAAACAAAAGTTACAATTTCTTACATAAGTTATTTAGTTTGGAAAATGACAAAGTTGGATATTCTGAAATATAAAAATATGATCTTGTATATAGCAACCCATTTCCTTTTTAAATAACATCCATTTTAATTCTCTATTTTTTAAAAAAAAAAATGGCATCCATTTTCTTAAGTATTTTCTTTGCGTAATAATTTTTTGAAAGTTTCTTTTGTCTTTTTTGAATTCTATAGTTTAAAATAGGGAAAACCATATCGTAGTGTAATATAACAATATAGAATTCTAACTTATTATCCTTTTTTTTGTTATGCTATTTTTTTGTATTTATGTTTTTTTCTCCATATATTTATTTATGATATAAATTTCTCCCTTTTTCTTCTATAAGATCTGTAAATATTGATATTTGTCACAATCTAAATTAACAAAAATGATACTATTTCGCGATTTATAATTATGTCATGTGTTGAGGTCACATTAAACGTATTTAACTTTATTTAATAAGATATGTATATAAAATGTTTGAAATTATTACGAATAATTTTTTTTGATTTCTCTATGATCCATTTACGAATAAAACATCAGTAAACCAACTCTATATTATTGTTTACAAAAGTCCGAACTACTTTTAAAATTTTTACTTAATTTGGGTAACATGATAATTATTCACTTTATTTTTGGGTTTATTTTGGTTATTCAACAAATTAGTCCTTTATTCAAAATAATTTTTATTGGAGATTTTTAACATGGTATTATATATGGCCTATTAGACCATCATCAGAACTAACATTTGAAGGTGTCTTAGCAATTTCTTATAATACCACTAATAATAAAAAATGAAAAGAAAGGAAAGAAAGAGAACTGAGTGTCTTCCCACAGACCTTTAGACACTCAATTAAGACACCGGTGTTATCTTTTTATTGGTCATGACTTCTTAGTAATTTGAAAATTAATTATTTAATTTAAAGACACTCATTTTAAGACCTTACCGCTAATGATGCTCTATATATATGTAGAATTATCATATAATCTTATAAACATATATAATTATTTATTGTGGAATCGTACAAGATAAATCTTCTCGTCTTTCCAAATGTTTTTAAAGGTTAGTTTTAATTTATTGCATTCACAAAATGATATTAAATATGACACAATGATTGCACTAACACAAACCGTCATAATACAAGTTATAATCAAATTCATACCATTTACAATAAGATTTTTTAAATCGCCAGCCCAAAACTAAAACTTGTGGAATTTTGCAAATCACTTACAACATACAATGCTTGTATTTACAAAGAAAAGAAGCACATGCAAGCATGTATGTGTATGCATGTTTCAAACATGATTAGCTACCTAGGGTTAAGTCAAAATATTACTTCAAAGACTTCTGTAGCACATATATAGAGAAGATAAGCTGTTTCACATAACACAAAGATTCAAAGAAGACTGAAGTTATGTAATTAAAGTGAATATGATTGCATTACAGTGTTCATCATTAAATTTCCGTGTACCAACCACTTCACTGACTGATCTAACTAATGATATCATACCATTCTCTAAAGTCTACATACTTCCATGTGAATATGTGATCGTCGTACCTACGTGTGGCTCCTCTTGACTTATCCAACTAGCCAAACTACTAATCTCCTCTTTGAATTTTGCGGTTTCTAAAATCTGATGTCGATGTTTTCCACTACAGATTTAGACCTATCCCATAAGATATGATAAACTAATAATCCACTATGAAACATTTGAAGAGAAATGATGAGAAGTGAATTAGTGATGAATATTGATTACGTGATGAACAATATGACCACAAACAAAAACGCGTATTG
>OVAF01000362.1:0-44844 GCA_900406245.1 Odontarrhena argentea | reverse complement strand
AAGTTTCTTTATTGAGCTCGTTCAGCAAATCAGAGGTTGCCATATATCTATAATCTTAATCTTTACCAGTCATCTGATCATAAAACAAATAGAAAAATAAGAAAGATGAATATACTCAAAAAAAAGAAACTGAGCTTAATTCGAAACAGCGGAGGAAAACACCTTTCCAATAATTCCAGACACTTAAAGTTCGCCATCTTGGCTTGACCTTTATCAATTCACTCCTTCCAACTGAAATCAGACGAGGATCTAAATTTTCTTTACACAGTCAATAAACCATAAGCAATTAAGCATAAATAGAGAATTATGCATTAACTAGGACTAGAACAAGGCTTAGTCAAAAGCCATATTAGCATAGCAATGTCACTTGTAATAGTTGCCCACAGAGGTCAATACGTCTGAAACAAACTCAGAAGAACCGAAGATGGACTAACAAAACCTAATTAAACTCACTCTCAAAACTTCTGATTACTCGAAGATCACAAAAACGAAGTTCGGTTTGATGAATTAAAGCACCATCGCACCAAAACCCTAAGACTACGAGTACGACTACGAAGATTAAAAGAGTGAATGCTAGACACCATCAGACTTCTCGATGTCGCACATAGGAGGAAAAAAGCCAAAGCAAACCCTAACCTGAGAAGACGAAATCGAAGGAAGGAGACGCCGGAGAGGAAACGGAAGTAGCCGAGAGGTCCGATTAATGGTGGTGAAGTAGCAGCCGAGGGGAAAGTAACATTTATGGAGACGCACTGTAAATTTTCCGTTGATTTACGACCTCCTCTCTTCTTTAAGCATGAAACTCATCAATTACCAGATGGGCCGTTGTTGAATTACTGGGCCTAGGACTATGATAGTAGTTTATAAATGCCATTTTTCTATTATCAATCTCATGAGATTATTGTGAAATTGTGATACTTACCAATATAATAGGATATTTAAATTAAATTTTTGTATTTCCTGGTATTAGCTTTCCTTTTAAAAAAAATAGAGATTTTTTTTTTTTGTCGTCTGTAAATTCATTAAGTCAAGCCACCAAAAACAGGGGAAGGTTCAAATAAAGACAACCAAGAAAATGCAAAGCAAAAAATAGAGATTAGGTAAGCTGAAATTTCTTGTCTTAAAAAGACTATCTTTCCTTTTTAATATTCTCTAGAAACAATAAATAGAAAGCGGTAAAAAAAATTATAAATATAAAATGTGAATAACAAAACTGTAAATCCTATGGAACAAATTTCTAATAAAATAAAACATGAAACAATATTGTTGAAAGGAAGATACTTCCCAAATAGCACAATGTTTATTGTTGCTTGCTTACCGTAGACTTAAACCCTATGTGGAAGTCGAGTTTCTTGGGGCATGATTCAGTTAAATAAGAGATGCGAGTTTTGATTGGGGATGGTGCTACGGCTCTGGTCTCAAATACTTGGCTATCTTCTTTTCCACCTCGATGCCCCTTATTCAAAATTGGTAACGTCTCTGAAGCTTTAATGGTAAGAAATTTAATATTCACTGATCACAAATGGAATGACACTACGGTAGATCGTTTATTTGTGGTTGAAGATGCTCTGTTAATAAAGACCATACGACTCTAGACTATTCGGCTAACTTCTCATTTACATCCACTCGATCCACAAGTTCGTCCTCCCTCAGGTAACATTCAATTCAAACAACATATTCAGAAGCTTGACACAACTTCGAAACTTCGCCATTTTCTTTGGCGTATTCTCCCAAACGCAATGCCAATTGGTAGTGTATTACTTAAACGGGGGATAACAAACACTGCTCAATAAGCGATGTTGTATTGATGACAAAACACCGGACCACCTTTTTCACATTATTGATGTCTAATAATAGTTATGATTTTTTTGGTATGAATAATAGTTATGATTACACTTTAAAATTCACATTTACATTTCAAATGTGATAATATATTACCAAAATGTAAATATATTTCAGAAACACAATATAACCTACAAATAAAACACAACTAAAAGCAAGAAACATAAAAATTCATGTTTGATTAATAATAAAAGTTTAAGTGAAAAAAATAATATAAGAAGACTGTTTAAATTCCAGAAAGGCAAAGAAATAGTTATCCATAACATAAGAAAATGTTTAGAGGGGGAATAAGAGATTTGATTCCAGAATTCTAAGTATATAAAAACACTTATTTTGAGAGCTCAAATCCTTAGAAATATCATTAGCGTGATTTAATACAAAACCTTGATAAACTCCTTCAAAAATAATTAAAATAAATTTGGAGGTACTATAAGAGTTGAACCTTTGAATACAATTGTGGTAAAATAATTTAACTAATATAATTCAGTATGATCCCTTACAATATCATAAATATATGTATATATATATATAGATAATATTAGAAGAAAAACATGATTTGTTGGCTAATAAACCCACACATATCTGAGAGTTTCCGATGGTTTACAAATTGAGCATGTGAATGAACCTTAATCCGTAGAAGCATGTTTTAAAAAATCATCCAATCAAAAGTGTGAACCGAGTGAGGTAAAAGGAGTGTAAGAAAATACCGAAAATATCCCCGTTGGGTCTGCGGTCGAGATAGGGTGAAATTGTCAATGACTAGAGGGAGAGGAGAGGTGAGGAGAGGAGGGATCACGCAGTTTTCACTTGTGTGTGATTTTGATAAAATCCCATCACCATCACCATTACCATCATCATCACTTTGCTGTATTTGATTTAATAAAAAATCGAAGATCAGTTTCTTTGTGCTCTGACCAGATCCGATAGGTTGAATCGATCGCCTTGAGACATGTCGGACGCTCTCTCTGCGATTCCGGCGGCTGTTCATCGGAATCTCTCCGATAAACTCTACGAGAAGCGCAAAAATGCAGCGCTTGAGGTTCCTCCTCCTCTCACTTGTCTTCTTCCTTTGCGTTTTAGGGTTTTTCCATCAATCACCCCTTTTCTTATTATGATGATTGCAGCTTGAGAATACCGTCAAGAATTTAACCTCTGCTGGTGATCATGATAAGATCTCCAAAGTCATTGAGATGTTGATCAAGGAATTCACTAAATCCCCTCAAGCTAATCATCGAAAGGTTTGCTTTCTTTTGCATTTCCCCTTTACCTAGGATCCCACGCAGCCTTTACCAAACATTTTCTCCTTAGGGTGGTCTTATTGGCTTAGCTGCTGTAACTGTTGGTTTGTCTTCAGAAGCTGCTCAATATCTTGAGGTATACATTTATACGCTGCTATTTCTTTCGAATCATCTAATCAAAGATATACTAAATTCTTCTTTTCGGTTCTTGAAGCAAATAGTCCCACCTGTGATTAACTCCTTTTCTGATCAAGATAGCCGAGTTCGCTACTATGCCTGTGAAGCTCTCTATAACATTGCAAAGGTAAACACTCTCTACTATTACCTTTATTTTTTTTCTATCTCTTCTTTGGAATTGACGCTCTGCCTCCTTTTACTTCAGGTTGTCAGAGGCGATTTCATCATTTTCTTCAATCAGATTTTCGATGCTTTATGCAAACTCTCCGCAGATTCTGATGCCAATGTCCAAAGTGCTGCTCATCTTTTGGATCGCCTTGTTAAGGTATGGATACTTTTTCTTACACATTTTGATTGTATCATATGCTGATTAGAGTTATACATTATGGAGCAGGATATCGTGACCGAAAGTGACCAATTCAGGTTTGCTACGTTTCAATGTCAAAAACAACTCTCACTGCAACTTTCTAAAATTTGACTCCCCACACTGAATTGTTTGCAGTATTGAGGAATTCATCCCTCTGTTAAAAGAACGCATGAACGTTTTAAACCCTTATGTTCGACAATTTCTGGTAGGATGGATCACTGTTCTTGACAGTGTTCCAGATATTGATATGCTCGGGTTTCTGCCAGACTTTCTTGATGGTAATTGCAGTTTGATCACTTCAGCTAGATATGTATGACGTTATTCAAATTTCGTTATTTTTGTCCTCAGCTGAATCAAATTGTCAATACAATATCCAGGGTTATTCAATATGTTGAGCGACTCTAGTCATGAGATACGACAGCAAGCTGATTCAGCTCTTTCAGAGTTTCTTCAAGAGATAAAAAACTCACCAGTAAGACTTCCTGTGGCCTTATTTTGAGAATCGTGCTATAATATTTCTTATCAGATTGTTTCTCACTAGATCAAACCTTTTGTTAGTTAGTGTGCTTTTGTTAGACAGTTCATTAAGTTTCATTAGTGAATTACTGACTGGATCAGTGCTACTGTTGAAGTCTGTAGATTACGGTCGCATGGCTGAAATACTGGTGCAGAGGGCTGCTTCTCCTGATGAATTCACTCGATTGACAGCTATCACGTGGGTAAGCATAAGAATTGTTGCCCCTGCTTGGCCTCATCTAGTACATATACGAGTGCTACTTTGACATTTCAGAAGATTCATAGGCGCAGAACTTTTTTTTTTTTTTTTTTGGATAGATAAACGAGTTTGTGAAACTGGGGGGTGACCAGCTTGTGCGTTATTATGCTGATATTCTTGGAGCTGTCTTGCCTTGCATATCTGACAAAGAAGAAAAAATCAGGGTGGTAAGTTTGCTTCTTCTCTCTTTTCAATGATTGAAATTTAAGGTTTGTTATGCAACTTTTCATTTTTTGTTTTCACTTTGCCTAGGTTGCTCGTGAAACCAATGAAGAACTTCGTTCAATTCATGTTGAACCCTCTGATGGCTTTGATGTTGGTGCAATTCTCTCTGTAGCTAGGAGGTTAGTATTTTGCTATATCTTTGTGTTTGATAATTTTGAATGCTATCGATGTTTGCCTTTTTTGTGATTTTTGAGTTTTTGTATCGAGCAGGCAGCTATCAAGCGATTATGAGGCTACTCGAATTGAAGCATTGAATTGGATATCAACACTTTTGAATAAGCACCGTACTGAGGTGAAGATACTAGTATTAATTGGCATCATTTCTTTTCAGATCACTCCTTTGGAGTACAGGTTTACAGCTACATTATTAATGTTGTAACAGGTCCTGTGCTTTTTGAATGACATATTTGACACCCTTCTAAAAGCGCTATCTGATTCTTCTGATGATGTAAGTTATTCTCCCTGATTGTTTGGTATGGGTTTCGTTTTGTCTATTAAAGACATTTGATATTAAACTCTCTGGACTCGAAAACACATATCATAGGTGGTACTCTTGGTTCTGGAGGTCCATGCTGGTGTAGCAAAAGATCCTCAGCACTTCCGCCAGCTCATAGTCTTTCTAGTCCACAATTTTCGAGCCGATAATTCTCTTTTGGAAAGGTTAGCCTCATCTTAATAATAATCTGCCTTTAACTTTCTGGAAATTGAATAAATTGTTTAGTTGGTCAAAACATTTCTGGATTCAGGCGTGGTGCCCTCATTGTCCGAAGACTGTGTGTACTCTTGGACGCTGAAAGAGTCTATCGCGAGCTATCAACTATACTCGAGGGAGAAGATAATCTGGACTTTGCCTCTACTATGGTTCAGGTATTATCTCCTTTACCGGATTTCTTAAGTGATGGAATGTGTCAATACATTGAGTTGATTTTATTTCTTGTATGACCCTGAGATTTGGAAGGCTTTTCATTTATGTTTTTCGCACTTGATATGTTAATAACTATACTTCTTTTTTGTTTTTTCTTTGTCAGGCATTAAATTTGATTTTACTTACTTCCCCAGAGTTATCAAAACTACGAGATCTTTTAAAAGGTTCACTCGTCAATCGCGAAGGAAAAGAACTTTTTGTTGCCTTGTACGCTTCATGGTGCCATTCACCTATGGCAATTATAAGCCTCTGCTTATTAGCTCAGGTAAAAACTAAAATTAATATTTTTTGTTTTATAATTTTTAACTTTATGATTATGTTCACCTCTAGTATTAAATATGGTCAAACGGGATTGTTGACAGGCTTACCAGCACGCGAGTGTCGTGATACAATCATTGGTAGAAGAAGATATTAATGTCAAATTTCTTGTACAGCTTGATAAATTGATCCGGCTTCTGGAAACTCCAATATTTACTTACCTTAGATTGCAGGTTTGCTTGATTTATCTTAAACCAAATAATTAGCTGTGTCTCCTTTTCCCGCTTCTTCTTTTTGTTGCTATTGAAACCTTTTTTTGCAGCTTCTGGAACCAGGAAGATACACATGGTTACTGAAAACACTTTATGGTCTTCTAATGTTACTTCCCCAGGTTATAAAAAAGAAAAAAACACTTGTTCAGTGTAATGCAAAATTGCTGTTTTCTGGAAAACTGATTGTTTCTAGTTTTTTTTTTTTTTTTGTATGCAGCAAAGCGCAGCGTTTAAAATACTTCGGACAAGACTCAAAACCGTCCCAATGTACTCATTCAGTGGAGGAGATAAGATAAGCAAAACATCTTCAGGAGTTCCTTTCTCTCAGTATAAGCTTCATCATGAGGATGGTGACATTCCAGATGATGACATCAACAGTTCTCACCAAGGAATCAATTTTGCTGCGCGGCTACAACAATTTGAGAACGTACAGAATCAGCATCGCGGCCAGGCAAGGACTAAAGTGAACTACTCATATAGCACTTCGTATTCTTCTTCATCAAAGGTACACACAACAAAACACATTTGTATCTTCAAGACTTGGATTGGTAACTCAGCTAGAATACCAGCATATTCACCAGTTTTACCAATTGAGATTTATGTATGGTCATATATTTCGCTTATGACTACAATAGAAGAATGTGTTATTGTGGTATTGTGTAGTTGGACTAAGCCACTGTTGTTGCTTTGTGTTTGATTTTCATTTATGATATGTTAAATCATAATATGGAAACGCAAACACAAAAAAAAGTAACGAAAAACAACAATGACCTATGGTTTTGGTGGGTAACAATGCGACATTGTAGAATCGTGGGAATATATGCAGAATAGAATGGAGGAATCATTATCGACCAAAATAAATAATTTTCTTAACATAATCTCAAATTTGCAAGGTTTTGTCACTAGTTACAACTTACAACTTGTAGAATAGGGGAATCATTTCTCTGAATGGTGTGATTTTTTTAATTTCGCTGCGATTAAGTCATTTTCGCAGGCATTTCCAATTAGAGTCTTAAATGTTGATTGACATTAGATTATGTCATTGTGCTTTAACGTGATATGTTAGGAGGTGAGGAGATCTGAAGAGCAGCAACAACAACAACAACAACAACAACAACGACCACCACCTTCGTCAACGTCATCATCAGTGACAGACAACAATCGACCTCCATCAAGATCTTCAAGAAAAGGCCCTGGTCAATTACAGATTTAACCTGGTAATAATACAAATAATATATATCCCGGACAATCATCATTTTCTTCTTCTTCTTCGTTTGGACACCACCGGACCCCCTTTTGTCTTCTGTAAAATTGTATATCTCCTCTAGTAAATCTTCAAGTTTCGTGGGGAACTCGTGGAAAATGCTACGGTTGTGTCCATTCCCTGTGTCCCTTTCTATCTCTCAGTCAGGTTTTTTTTCTTTACGAGAGATGAGTCATGAGTCTACAATCTTTTTTCCCCCTTTGGTGAATTTGTTTCTTTGTTGTTCTGAAGGAAGTTTTTAAATTTACCTTTGTGGATGTAAGAAAAAAAGAAGTCTTGTCATGTGGTTTTGTGTTGTTTTTTTTTTAATGATTAAACTGGAAAACCACATGAGAAGAGGAGAATGCTTGTAGAGATTGACTTATTGAATATTTATGTTGAATGATTTTGCCTCTGCATATCCTTTCCTCCTATGTCTCTTTGCATGTGATATTCCGACAAGTGTTTTGTAGATATGAATTTGAATAAGTCGATACGTTGAAAACACAGGTCATAGCATGTCTAAAGACATGGGGAATATTACCAAAAAAAAATTCAGACGAATTTTGATTCCAGGGAAAAAAACCTAGTATCTTTTCAATTTGAAGTTTTCTTCTTGGAATGCGTGTTTATGTAACTTTCGAGAATTCATTTATGGCCGGAGAATGGTAAATACAAGTACCCAATCACAGAGCTTTGTCATGTCTTTGTTCTCTAGTGCTCTTTGCCTTTAGGATTCATTTTGCACAAATCTAAAAGGTTGGATATTAAGTATCACTGCAATATGAAATTAAGCACACAACGTTAACATTTCTGCAAGCCAATCATTCAAAACACTAAAAAGTTTGTAATATTAAACTTGTGTCATAAATAGCTAATCCTCTTTTGGACCTTATATATGATACAGAATGGTGATACACGGAAAAACCTTAAGAATACAATACAATACAACACAAACTTCCGCGGAAAAAGGAAGAAGAAGAGACCATCTCTCCTCACTATACAAGAAGCTATGACTTTTAGTGAATATTTACTTCAAAGAGCAAAGATCTTCTCGAAATCTGATTCGTCTTCAAAATCCGAAACATGATGCGAGTAGGACCATGAAAACGATTTACTCCCACTTCCTCTCTTAATCCGTCTCTGCGAATCGCTACCGCTTCTAAAACGCTGCCGAAACACGAAATACCCCATACTCGCTAAAGTCCCGACTAGTATCGGTGCTCCCAGCAATGTCACTGTGATGGCCATCCATGAATTCTTCTTTCCAACTACCGCAAACGCAATCGCTATAAATGCTCCAAATGTACAAGCACAAGCTGCCCACATCAATTTGTTCACCACTGACACAACTTTTTTCTGAGCCCGTGTGTCCCACGCAACCAGCGTTATCTGAACCACCACAACAGCTAACGATATAAACAGGGATGTCGCGTTTAAAAGACAGAAAACACGGAATCCCGTTCTCCCTGCGATCTCCGCTTTCCCTTCTTGCGGGCCATCCATGAAATACTGACCCGGCAAGTTGAATATGGCCAAGAACGCGATAGACGCAAACAGGACCGCTACGACTGTTATGGAATTAGTCGTGTTCTGAACCGCTTCTCTGTGGAGTTTCCTCAGCTCTTTGGCGATTCCAGAGACTCGGCGGTTAGTTTTCTCGTTCTGTCGAAGCTGGGATTGCACCTCATGTTTGATATCACTCACAGCTCGCTTCAAAGCTCTCGCTTCGTCTTCCCGACCAATGAACCTCCCGTGTTTAGCCCCGGCTTCTACTAAAGCCTCATTGATCTCCAAAGCGGATTCGCTATATTGAAGCTTATCCGCCAAATCCATAGCAGTTTCTTTCTGATTGTTAACCGCATTCACTTGAATAGCCGTAAATGTCAGCAATAAGCTCGTTATCTAAGCAAAAATAAACCAAAATTGATAAATAAAAAAACAGCCTTTCTCATAAATGTTCATACAATTGGATATATGAGTAGCTTATATTACCTGTGGCCGCGATTTCCTAGTGGCAATATGCAAGGCGGTATTCCCTTTTCGATCTCTGTCATTCAAGATAGTGTAATCAGCCTGCAGAATCTCTTCAACAACTTCCACGCTTTGGCCTTTAACAGCCATGTGAAGAGCGGTCTGACCTTTCTTATCTTTGATCCCGACAATGGATGCGTCTTTCTGAATGAGAGCTTTGACTATCCGAAGAAGGCCATACCTTCCCGCCGTGTGCAGAGACGTTTTACCATTCTTTCGGACGATCATTGCACAGCTCGGATCAACATCGAGCATAGCGTTTACTATCTCCAAGTGATCTTGAACCGCAGCTGCGTAAAGGGGACTTGTGTTGGAAGCGTCACAGATTCTGCACAGCTCGGGCCATAGTCTCAGTAGCTCCTTCACAATTTCTAAAAGCAGACACAACATTCAAACCAATTACCCTAAAATTTTAGCAGGAAGTTCAACCACAGTCTTATAAATCAAGATGAGAAACTAAACAGCAAATTCACGGACAAGACATACCCAAGTGACCTCGTTTGGCTGCGATGTGAAAGGTGTTCATGTCTGATTTGGATCTGATCTTCACTGTTTCCAAACCACAAAACCTAATCAAGTAACTGAAAATCTCTTGCAGATTCTCCGCCGCAGCGATATAGAGGGCGGTTTCTCCGGCGTCGTTTTGAACGGACATAAGCTCAGCCACAGCGGAAGAAGGAGATGACTCATCGATGACCTCGTCTCCGGTTAAGTTATCGATAATCTCTGCTAATTGATTGATATCTCCTGATCGAACGGAGGAGAAGAAAGCTTGGTGAGTAAGGAATCTCATCTGCTTCGCCTCCATAGCTCTCTCTCTACTCTCACCCAAACAGATTGGATCTTAGTTTGGTATTGGGAATCATGTGATGAAACTGAAACCGTGTTGGGTTTCTTGCTTTTTTCTTACAGACTTTGTTTACGGTTTGTTGGAGAGAGTTGACACTAAAAAGAAGATTAATGGAATCTTTTTTATCAATCAATCAAAACCTGAATGGTCTGTGATTTTCTTCTATCTTCAATTATTCGTTTTCCTGTTTTTTTAATTGTATTTTTTCCCTAATTTTTTTAAGACATCAACTTTTTTATTTCCTTCATCCTAGTCCTCCTAGATAAGACATGTGGACCGTTGGACAGTTGAATTGAATTTTTTTTATTTCGGAAACTATCTAAAATGGCATGTGTTTTCCAACATATATTATTTATATAACAATTACTATTTCACATTCAAATGTTAAATTTATCTCCCTTTTTTCATCTATGAATTTATTAGAAATCAAAACCCAAATACTCCAATCACATGACACACGTGTCCCGGAAACAAAGTCGGCGGAATAAAAAATCTTCAGAATCTAAAACCCGATACATCAGTAACCAAAGATAAAACTTGTTAAAAACAAATCGATCTAAACTAAAGGAAAAAAATGCACAACTATAAACTAAGCAATGTATCGTAAAACCTCTATAAAGTAATAATGCCGGGATCATGATATATTATTAATTTATCGATATATTTTTAAACAATCATAATTTGAGTGAAAAAATAAATTTGGGTTATGTGTTGTTTCTTGCGATGTAGTTTGCGAAGGAGAAACTGGTTTCGAGGAGCGATGTATGATGTCTGATATGAGTTTCAAAGGTATGGTTATTAACAATTTTAGCGACATCAAATGTCCTTCACCTTGCTAAGTCTTAAACGTTGCCATCAATCTTGAAGTTGATTGAGACTATTAGTTAAAAAGATGCTTAGAATGGGATACTCTGCACAAAGTGTTAGAAATTTAGAATCATTTCATATAAATCTAAACATGGTATTTGGTACCTTTTATTTAATTTGAGTTTGTGGCTTATTAAGAATAATGGTTTAGAAAGATTAAGGATATTAGAATTCTCACAGAGATAGAAGAGGTTAATAATGTTAAATAGGTTAAGATAGAATGTCCAAGATATATTAGAAACTAATGGTTTAGTACAAACACGCACAAACTCAAAGCTTTTGGTCCAAAAAACATCAATTATATGGAGGAAGTTGGTTAATTAGCAATAAATCTGGTTCTGTTTTGCTGCATAGTAGGCGATCCTTAGTGAATATCTCATACAAAGATCAAGCCAATTTTGTCTGCATACATTGGTTCTTAGAAAGTATGCTAGCTCATCGTTTCTACAATTTCACTTTTTTTCTCATCCCTATCACACGTCTTTGAAGTTATTCTTACGCCTAAACGTTGGCCAGCATTTTCAGATATGGCGTATAGAATCACCAATCATCTGAGATCTTTTTTGGCGTGGTCACTTGAAATAGCCAACGACTTAACGCTACGAGTGTCACTAAGAGTGTCACTACTAATTCTCAATTTCAATCTTATGTAGCATCTAATGCATCTTCTTGGCTTGAACCTCTCTGGCCTCTTTGCTTTTTGTTTTATATCCTTTATTTTCTTTGCTTTTCATGTTTTAGGATTCTTTCTTGTAATCTCACTTCAAACTTTTCTTTCTTTGTATTGGTTTGATATTTCAATATAATTCAATGTTGTTAAAAAAAAAAGCATTATACCTATTTTCATAATATGTATTTCCAATGTGCAAATGCAACCACATAAAGATATTGTAAAGACAGGTTGTGGTACGTCTACGAGAGTCCAAGAAAGAACTTTATGGAGTCCCCAATGAATGTTTTAAGTTCGATGACTACTAAAAGAGATGTTCAAACGCATGCCCGGCTTAGACCATGTGCGGGGAGTGCAAAAGCACCGAGTCCCATCTTTTTTTAGCAAATTTCTTTAGAAAATTAGAGCCCCTATCTTGGAAAATTACATAAAAGAGGGTCCCGTATCTTGGAAAATTGCATAAAAGAGGTCCAAATTTTAAGATTTAGCGAAAACATCTTTAAGATTTAGAAAAATTAAAATATCAGCACATGGTCCAAAGCCCAATTGAGCCGGGCCTGTTCAAACGTGAAGCCATTTTATTTTCGTTTCTTGTCATTATATAAAGTTGAGAGGCTCTTACAAGACATTACTAAAAAAACCTGAGTGTCCCCGTCTTAAAGACTTAAACCCTATGGATGTCACCGATGAATGGGGACGCAAAACCTGCGTCGAAGAATCAATCGGTCCTTTCTTCACAAACCCATCAAATTCGCAGCTCCTCTTCTCTTCTCCCTCACTCTCTCCTCCCATTCTCTCTCCCATCCCTCACCTATCCCAAGCTCGTTTTCTCGCCGTCTCCGGTGTCCCTCCCTCGGTTTCTTCCGCAATCAACGCCGATTTTCGCCTCACCACTCCACATGAAGATGCCGCCAGGGTTTTATCATACAATCGCCTCCAGATTCTGCCTTGTCCTGGTCAAAATTCGGTCTTGGTGTTTTTCCCTACAGGGGCTAATCTCGATCAACTTGGGTTCGTGATTCTATCTACAGATGATTCTGATGGATTTCGGGTCACGGGTTCGGGTAAAGGTGATGTCTTTATGGCCACAGAACGATTCTTTTCCCGCATTTTGAAGATTTTGGTGCAACCCATTAGCCCTTCTTCGACTGGATTTGGATATGTTATGATTTATACTATGCATTCGATTCATTGGTACTGTGTTGTCTGTGATGAATCTCGAGGTAGACCAGTTTTGAGATACCTTGGACCCAAGCTGTTTAAGAGTTGTTCCATTGTGAGCTCTTCTTGGAGTCCTCATCTTCCTGGAGAGTGTGTGGCGTTGTTGGAGAATGGGGAGGTCTTTGTGTTTGATTTGAATCAGATAGGTTGTAGAATTAGAGGTTGTAAACTGAAAGTTTCGTGGGAGGGTCAAGAGAAATCAGTGAAATGTACTTGGTTAGGATGTGAATTTGGTTGGAGACTTGGGATGTTTATCGTGGCTCGGTCTGATGCGGTTTTTCTTATTGGCAGAAGCTCTGGAAATTGCAGTGTGAGATGTTTGATACATGTCGAGAGTCTAGATATGGATGAGACTGAAGAGTTTGTTGGGTTTGTGAAGGCGGGTAGTGATTTTCGGTTTATTCTTGCTTCACAGAGCTATATATTTCTATGTGATCAGAGATCAGGAGTGCCTTTATTGAAATGGCAGCATGATGTTGAGAACCCTTCCTTTATGGATGTTTATAGCTTGTGTGATCTTGGGGTTAGGACTTATGATTCAACTACTTCCTGTGTTGTCATCGGGTCATTTTGGAATGCAGAATCTCAAATGTTCTGTTATGGACCTGTTGATGTCAAGGATCCTTCTTCCTTGTTTGTATGGGAGCTTCCACAAAATCTACTTTTACCTCCCGGAAAATGTCTCTGCGGAGATTGTGTGATTAGAGAAATGAGGGTGAAGGAGTCTCTTCTTGAGTGGATCGATTGGCGGAAAAAGAGGGTTCTTACTCTAGGTTTTGGCATTTTAAACAAGCATCTTCATCCATCAGAGTCATCAGATCAATCTTCCGGGTTTACTTTGATTCGGTTAACATCATCAGGGAAGCTAGAAGCAGTCAAATTCCATGCTTCTTGTGATCCGTCAAAAAGCATAGGAGTAGTCGCTCACGTAGATTCAGCCTGCAAGTCGGACGAGGTGAACTTGTTGTACCTCCCTGATGACAACGAATACAAACTTCCGAAACGGTTTAGATATCTCGAACTCGAGTATCTTTCTGCTCACACAAAAGGGATTCTCGCCGAGTTAATAAATTCAAAGATGAAGATAAGACCATCAGGTTTGCAGAAGAATAAATCTTTTAGCTTAGCCTGCCATGAGGAGTTATGCGAGAAGCTAAAGATTTGCGGATTTGGTAGAAAGACAACTTCTTCTAACATAACTGCTGTCTTGAACAATATCAGTTCACCTACAAGCGTTTTTGACATCGCATTGAGAGAAACCTGGTCAAGCTTCCCAATAGAGCTTTTGTTACTTGCATTCTCCACCTACTCTGAGTTTGAAGACGTTTGGGTAGACAAGAAGAAATCCCCTTTGGAGTTCTTAGTTGTTCCGGAATTCCCTCAGTTACCTCCTTTCTTTCTAAGGAAAAGTTCAAGCCGAAGTAGCAAATGGTCAAAGAAAGAGCAACCTGGTGTTGAGCTCGTTGGTCCGGTTCTTCCACTTCCAGTCCTCCTCACACTCCATGAGTTCCATAATGGATGTCCTAATCCAGAAGAAGAGTACTCACCCGAAGCAGAGTTCTCTAACCGTTGCAACCAAATCTCCAAAGTAACCAGCGAGGTCGCTTACTCAGGTGTAGATGAAACAATCATTCCACTTGGCGGTGACAGAGACGACGACGTGTGGCTCAGCAGCGATTCACTGAGAGAGAAAAAGCCGTTCATTACATATTCTCCGATCACAAAGACAGCTGATTCAGACCTGAAACAGCAAGAAGAAGTCACTAAGTTTGTTACTCGAGTGCGTCATAGTAATAAGGGTGGTGATAATGATGAAGAGGTAAGAACTCGAGTGCGTCATAGTAATAAGGGTGGTGATAATGGTGAAGAGGTAAGAACAGGACTAGAAGTGTTTGATGACATGTCTCCGGTGGAGATTGGCTTTGAAGATCGAAGTGTGAATTGTAATACGAAAAAAATGTTGATGCCAATGACGATTCTCTCTCGATGGCAGCATCGATCTTCTTCATATAAAGACTTTCTTTGTCAGTACCATCTCCATAGATGAGACAAAAAGTTGGTGTAGTTTTGGATTCTTTGGCAGTAAGCAATTTTGTAATGATTTTGGTAGTTTGATGTTTATTCACTTTGAAAATAATTATAGGTTCCTTGGGAATTTTGTGTTATAAGTAGAAAAAGGTGGTGGCTCAGCATCCTGTAATTGGATTTTTGAGTATCTACATTCAAACCAAAGTGTGGTTTATTCTTAACTCTCTTGCAAGCCCTATATGCATGGCATTAACAAATCTTTTGTCAACTGTGAATAAAATTTGTGTAACAGCAACGAGTCACATAAGTTTACACACATTGGTTCATAAAAGGAAACAGAGATTGGATAAAAAACGCACAACGAGTCCTTTGTTGTTGAATGTTGGATTCGCTAGGAATACATGTGGTGCCGTTTTACGTATAGAAGACAGCAATGCGCGGCATTGTAAATCTCTCTGATTGGCTTGTTATCTGGCAATCATAGCATGACACGTGTCTTTACGCGTACAAAGAAAAGAAAATGGGGAAAATTCTCCATATCTCTGTGCATATGCATCATCATTGTCTTGCTCGAATCTCGATTGCCACATCACCGGATCGCCGGCAACTCTTTCACGATGTGCCTTTGAGCATGAGATTTGGATTGACGCGAGATCTTCCTCTCAAACGATCTTTCGCCTACTGTTCCGTGGGATCTAGAGAACATCTTCCGAAATCGACGGTCAACATGGCGACCAAGAGCGAGAATCTTATAACGGAGGAGACAGATAAGAAGAAGGAGGAGGTGACGCTTCCTCCGCCGCCGGAGAAACCAGAACCCGGCGATTGTTGCGGTAGCGGGTGCGTGCGATGCGTTTGGGATGTGTATTACGAACAACTCGAAGAATACAACAAGCTCCTCCTTACTCCCAAATCTGGATCTGGAGATGATGCTAAATCCAATTGAATCAGTTTGCTTTTCAAATGATTTGCAATTTTGCTACTGAATTCTCGTGAGAGATAATCAGAAAAAGCAAATGTACAATTTTTCTTATATATATATGAAGCATTCACGTATGGTTGTTAGATAGATTCGTTTAATAATTGTTTGAAATCTTTTGCTAAAATGGGAGTTGAGACAATGGTGTGTTTGGTTTCTCGCACTGATCATACGATATTTGTAAGTACTACTGAGTCTACTACCATTAATCATTATGTCTGTTATTTTACCGTGGGACCAATATATGTAGTTTCATACAAATATATTTAGGAATACTAGCAGAGAGCTAATTCTTTCACTTCTGTGCTGTCAACTATATTGTAATGGAAACTCTGCATGCACACTTATACACCATTCATCTCCCAAATTTCTCCTAAATCCTTTATTCAGTTTGTTACAATAAGGTATATATCCTTTCTTCTGAGGCATAATAAGGAGTAACAGTGATGGTTGGTTTAGATTCATAGGTCTGAAATTGAGAAGCTATAAACTAATCTCGCTTAAGATGCTTTTGTGGATCCAAGTTTCTGATATCTCTGAAAAAGACACAAGCTGTTTCCTGCAGGCAACATGTTCATTTGCAGATTGTTGTTGGCTATTGATGAGGAGCATATAGTTTGAAGAGGAGCCTGAATGTGGGATTGGTATGTGTTTCATGACTAGGGTTCCTAAGGCTTGTATGAGCTTCATGAGAAATGTTTGTAACTAGTCGAAAAGAGGCTGTTTGGGATTTCATGAAACAGTGGTTTAATTTGCACATTAATAACAATCAAAATTGAAATGTTGCTCATATTATAACCAAACAAAGCATATCAGAGTTCCATGGATACTGCTTTTCCCTTGTTCCGATTCCTTTTCTTGCTTCCGTTGGTGTTAGTCTTCTTCTTGGGCTTCTCTTCCACTGGTGGCTGCTGACTCTGCAAATGCTGAAATATCGAACCGATTGGATCAGCTTGGAAAGCTGGATGGTCTAGAACCTTGTTCAGTCTATTCCCTTCCGTCAATCTATACACATACATACAAAACAATCCTTTCAGGTGGTGCAAATCGCAACAACAAATGAAATGAAATGGAGACATACACAAGCTCTTGTCGCCTTTTGCAGTTCATCTTCAGGTCAGGTGCAGGAAGGGGTGATTTCTGCGTAGCTTTAAACTCAGGAAGAAACTCCGAGAGGGCTGTGAAATCATAAGCTTTTAGTTTCTTTTGACGGCTGCGGGTTTTCTTCTTCTGATCAAACCATTATTAGAATTTTCGTCATCAGCAAATCATATAGAAATAAGAAACTAGCATTAGTTACTGCAATCTGGAATTTGCCAGTTTCAGTAGCAAGTGAAGCCACATTGGTTAGAAAAAAAAAAGATGAAGGATTTTGTTTTTACCTTGCCAATCTCCTTTTGGACAGACAAAGAAGTAAGTGTATCTCTGACCTCTGCATTAACAATCAAATTTTTAAGACAAAACACAAATTGCAATTTGATCGTGTTAGAGACAACCAGGGCTTACTTGTGTAAAATTGAAGCTTCTTATCAAATTTCTTATCAGCTTTGGAAGCTGCTTCCGATCTGAAAGTGAAATCTGGCATTAGTTACTGAAATCTAGAAACCAAATGATCGTTGGAGCAAGAGAAGCAAAACCCAAACCCTTTGCTTGGTTTTCCCATTCCGAGATTTGAGTGTGTTGAATCTTCAAACTCGAGTAGATGATGAATGCTGATCGAACGGGTTTTAGGGTTTTGGATGCTTTTGTAAGTTCGGATCTTATGACCCGATCCTGATACTGAAATTTAGGAAAAAATTATATTTAGGAAAAAATTATATTCCAGCTATTGGTGTGGGCTTTGTTTGGGGCTAGGAACGAAATACAAAAAACCCATTCTTTTTTTTTAGGCCACTCTTCCAAAGTTTTTAATAAATCGGAACTTTGAATTTGTGTTTGTAGATAAAAACTAGTGAAATGGTGAAGAAAAATGTAGCGATCTTATTGCCCAACTATTCTGTTTATACATTTCTTCGTCAACTTCTAGTTTTCTTTGTTAATCGAGGATTAAAAAGTCTATTTTTTTATTTTTAATAATAAATATTGTTTTCTTAATTGAAACACTACTAGTTTAATAAAAATTAAGTTTTTTCTTCAAAAAATCTCAAAAATGAATTAAAACCCCCAAAATAGTAAAAAAATATAAAATTCACGAAAATAATATTGAGTTGTAAGAAAAATATATTTTTATTATTAATTTCAAAATAAAATTAATATAACAATAATTCAAGTAACAAAACCTTGTATAGAGATCAATCAATTGACATCCGTTGTCTCATTGAAACCTTTTCATATCTATCTTTACTTTTCATGTACCTCGTCTTTCTAATGTTGTAGCGGATAATTTAGCTAAGCTTGCGTTGTACTCTTCTTCTTCGTCTCTTCGAGACTGATCTTATATTAATGAAATTCCTTGGTTTGCCCAAAAAAAAAAGAGATCAATCAATTGATATCAAATATGGCAGAACTAAATCTGTAAATGAGTATAAATCGTATGGGTTACCAAATGGGCTAAAACAATATTTATGAAAAAATTATCTACAAAATTTATGAAAAGTTTCTATTCCAGCTACTTAAACTAAATAATAATCGAGTTGAAAAAAAAAACTAAATAATAATCAAATATGGCATAACTACATTTGTAAATGAGTATAAATCGTATGGGTTACCGAATGAGCCAAAACAACGGAGCGAACCAGAAAGTTTACACACAAAGCCAGTCTTTCTTAAGCTCGTCCTTTGAATCGAAAATTCTTTAGTTTAGCGGAATTATGATGTTATATAGTTGATCGTATCGGATTACGTCATCTCAAAAATCTCGAAACATGTAGTACTCATGATGGAGAGTAATTGCACGTTACACTATTTTTCCCTTAACCATGATTTTTTCCATTAGATTTTTCTGGTAAAGTTGATAATGAAACAACATCTTAGACGTATTACAATTTATTTTATTATGATAGACATCGAAAGAGAAGTGTTATGAATAATGAGATGTCCATTATAAAGATCAACTTCTAGAGGTTTTTGAATCTTGGTTTTAATTTTGTCACTTCTCTATGTATTCCGAGAGAATGAACCCCTTATCAATGTCTTCCTAGAGAAAGTACCCTTACCACTGATCGAATTAACATAACTTAGTTCCTACTTTCTCTTCTCTTTGTGTACAACAATACATTATATTTAACAATCAATTTATGAAAGTTGTTTTCAACAGGGCATCCGCATATGTAACCTCTTGGTATTGAGAATGTATTCAAGTCAGACTTTAGATATACTAGCCTTATAAAGACGCCCAAATGGCAAGAAGATAGTAACAAAATTGAAAAGATAGCCAAAAAAAGACTGACAAAGGCAACGAAAATATTCCAGCCTGTAATTTAGGAATCTCATATATACGAATATATAAATTATCTGTAGAGAAAAACCGATGCCCCCTCCCCACCAGAAATAAAAGAACGTAGGAAAACACAAATGATTACTTCGTGGAGTGTATATAATAAGAGTCGACGAGACTCAAAAATTGCAAGGAAATAAGGTTTTTATTTCTTAATTACAAATATGACCGTTGAACTGAATCAATTGTGATTCATTGTAGGACACAGCAGGAAGCATAACACAACATAATTTATTTTAGGATTTTCATATGAAATTTCAATCGAATTTTGTTTTGGCATTTTTTTTTTAAGCACATATTAATATCAGTTGGATCACAACTTGCTGACATAAAATCAAAATCAATATCTAAATCATGGATAATGCTGAGAACGGAATTCGATCCCGAGTGCATTGGTGTTACCTACCTTTTCTAGACTCACCATTTGTCACTGGGTCAAGATCACTTGCGCAATTTTGATTTGACATCTAATAGCTGAATTTTTTTATATATTTGTTTCATACTTGAACACGTTAATTAATATCGATTGGGCCTCAACTGGGTTTAGGCCAACCCCCCCTGAACTAGTTCATCCCCGATAATCCAAACACTAACTAATGAATCAAGCCTAAACCCACATGAACTACCTATATTTTTGAATTTACCTCATGAACAAGAACAATCCAGTCTTTTCCCCCAATTTGCAAGTAAATGAGCGAGTGTTCATTTAAATCTATAAAATCACTCATAGTTCCTTGTCTCATCGAGATAGAGTTATATTTTAACTTTAACTCTCTTCTTCTAGTGCCAAACTGTGAGTGTTAGAATCCAACAATCTAAATTTATAATGACTAGCACATCACCGATTTATTTGTTTTGTTAAACACACGAATAATGAAATTTCCTAATTTTTCTTTATTTTAGATTTAAAATAAAATGTTTCAAGCATGAATTAAAGATTAGAGACATCATTCTTTGTTGAACTGCAAATATATACTTAAATGTTTTATCAAACAAATATTCTAATACCCTATAGTCGAAGAGTACAGATTTAACTGTCATATTAGGATGGATTTGCTGTTAGGAGAACCATGTTACGTTACTTAAATGGCGGGGTATTCGGAGAAGCTTATCCCCTCTTCATGCGGAGTTGGAAGCTCTTATTTGTGCAATGTCTATCATTTTTCACCACGATATTCCCTGTTATAAGTTTCAGACAGATAGCTTGGAGCTGACGAAGATTATCGGAGCACGTGAAGATTGACCAACACTCGATATCATGCTAGAGGAGTTCAGAGAGCTTCGCATAGGGTTTTCGTCTTTCTCTCTGTCTTTTATCCGACGTGAATCAAATTCCAAACACTCAAACAATCAATGCGACAAAAAAAATCCGAATTTTCTTATGATTTATATGTATGGTTAACCAAAAAAAAAATCTCCGCATCAAAAATTCCAAAACCAAATCTCCAATTAATCTCTTATTAATTTTTGACTTTTTATTAATGGTTAAATTTACCTCGCGAGACCGATTAAATTTTGAATCTTGGATATTTAAAACCAAAATAAAATCAAATTTCTCCACCGAAAATTAAATTATTATGATGTAGTACGATACATCTTTTTCAGCAAATTAAAGAAAAAAAGAAAAACCAGACCCACCTTTTGCCTTTAGGCTTCAGTTAATTTATAAGCGAACTGATTCTCTCTCTATATAGAGAAAATCTATTTATTATATAGAAAATATATATAAAATTTTGTCTTGGTTGGATTTTGTTCTCGTGGGTTACTTCAGAGAGACCTCGAGACTTGTCTTGTCTTTATGCTTCTGAAGCAAAGCAAAAGGCATCTCCAAGATTTGAAGCTCCTTCAATGGCTTCCCTTCTTCTTCTCCTTCTCCTCTGCCTCTTGGCAACTTCCGCTCTCTCCCAAGGTAATCTAAACTACTTTATTTATGGCTTCTGTTTCTTTGTGTGTTCTTCCTCTGGAGGATCTCTCTGTTTGTACAATGTCTGTTTAATTACAAAATGTGTTACTTCTTTCATTTTCTAATCACTTCTCTTTGTTCCTAATTAATGGAAAATCTGATATTTTTAGGAAATTTCTAGGATTATATTTTTGGATTGGCGAATCTGGGTATTCTTCATTTCATCAATAGATTACTTTTCCCCAAGAAAAAAAGATGGAGACTTTCATTAAAAATCTCTTCTTTTTTTAATTTTCTGCATTATTCCCATCTTTTTAATGAGAACGAGAATCTCAAGGTATTGCATCCCAGCTCATCTGCTTCCAGTACTCTCTCCTGCTATTTCAGAGCGTGACCAAACTGCCCTCCCACCTTGTTTAATCATACTCTTCTTTCAATGGGCATTTTAGGCTTTTTAATGTTTCCCAATGGCTCCTCTTTTTTTTGACTCTCTGCATTAGCTTATTATTTTGAAGGCTTATACAGAATTGGTCCTGTAACACGAGTTTCTGTTTTGTAATGTATTATTATTTCAGATTCTTTGATCGGTGTGAATATTGGCACAGAAGTGACAAACATGCCAAGTCCAACACAAATAGTGACACTTCTCAAATCACAAAACATCAACCGCGTCCGCCTCTACGACGCAGACCGCTCAATGCTTCTGGCCTTTGCTCACACTGGCATTCAAGTCATAGTCTCAGTCCCTAACGATCAGCTTCTCGGCATCAGCCAATCAAACGCAACCGCAGCCAATTGGGTCACTCGGAACGTAGCTGCTTATTACCCTGCCACCAACATTACCATGATAGCAGTTGGATCAGAAGTCTTCACCAGCCTCCCCAATGCTGCTTCCGTCCTTGTCTCCGCCCTCAAGTACATTCAAGCCGCTCTCGTCACCGCCAACCTCGACCGACAGATCAAAGTATCCACTCCTCACTCTTCCTCCATCATTCTTGATTCATTCCCTCCTTCTCAAGCTTTCTTCAACAAGACTTGGGATCCTGTTATTGTCCCTCTTCTCAAGTTCCTACAGTCCACTGGTTCCCCTTTGATGCTCAACGTTTACCCCTATTTCGACTACGTTCAGTCCAATGGCGTTATACCCCTCGATTACGCCCTTTTCCAGCCTCTCCAAGCCAACAAGGAAGCAGTAGACGCCAACACGTTATTACATTACACAAACGTCTTTGATGCCCTTGTCGATGCGGCCTATTTTGCCATGTCTTATCTCAATTTTACTAACATTCCAATAGTGGTCACGGAATCAGGCTGGCCCTCCAAGGGGGATGCTTCAGAGCGCGACGCAACTGTAGAGAACGCTAACACTTACAATAGTAATCTAATCCAGCATGTGATCAACAAGACTGGTACACCCAAACACCCGGGAACTGCGGTTACAACGTACATCTACGAACTTTACAACGAGGATACGAGGCCAGGACCGGTGTCTGAGAAGAACTGGGGACTGTTTTTTACTAACGGGACTCCGGTTTACACATTGCGTTTGGCGGGTGCAGGGGGCATTCTAGCAAACGATACAACGAACCAGACATTTTGTATAGCAAAAGAAAAGGTTGACAAAAAGATGCTTCAAGCGGCTCTCGATTGGGCTTGCGGTCCAGGCAAAGTCGATTGCTCGGCACTGATGCAGGGCGAAGCCTGTTATGAACCCGATGATGTGGTTGCTCATGCTACTTATGCGTTTAATGCTTATTACCAGAAGATGAGAAAGGCTGCCGGAAGCTGTGATTTCAAAGGAGTTGCTACCATCACCACAACTGATCCAAGTATGTTGAAATAAACCAATTACTCTAAATCTGTTGCAGGTACAGATATACATACAGATCTTTTGCTCTATTTCTGAAAATGGATTTGTGTTCTTCTGATTCTCTCTGCAGGTCGAGGAAAGTGTATATTCCCTGGGAGGTAACTTTGCTCTTCGTCTCACTAACGATTCAAACTTTTAGTATCCAAACGAATCAAGCTCAATGCTTTTGTATCAACTTTTTTACATTTTGCAGTGCAAAAGGCAATCAGACACTTGGAAACACCACCTCGGCGTTGGCCCCTTCGGCGAATTCCACCAGTTCGGGTTGCATCCCACAGTACTATCACCCCCACGCATCTTTCGCTAACTTAACATATCTTTCATTTCTTCTGATCATTGGCTTAGTATTCTTGTAGAAACTCTGGAAAAGAACAACAGCTCCCAATTCTTGTTACTTAATTTCGACTTCTTTCTTGCAACAACACTTGAGAGAGAAAAAAAAAGGAGCTCAGTGGTTTCTGATATGTCTGTGTGTCTAGTTGTCTACCCAGTTTTGTTGATCATCTCCTTTAACAAGGAGTTCATTAAGGGTAGGCTGTAGGTTTGGCTTCAGGATCATCAATGATTGTAACTAATGAAAGCTTGATTATTCATTTCTTTTTTTACTCCATGAACGTCTCATAATATTCTCTCGTAATCCCGAGCTTTACACATACAAAATGAAGAAAGACGCAGAGAACTGAGTGTTTTCCTAGATTTGATAGTCGAAAGCGTCGTATGGGTTTGTACCTGCCCTATAGTAACAAGCTTGGCATTCAAACAAAGGCCGAGCCGCAGCATCAGTGGTAGCAATCTCCTGTCGTAGACTACTATGAGTTGTGCAATAGGGCTTATTACAGAACCTACACTTAGGAAGCACAAGCCAACATTCAAGACACAGAAAGTCACCACCGCAAGCTGCTTCTTGAACCTCAGTCCCTTGTTGGAGGCACACTGCGCACTCTGCGCATCTAGGGACGCAATACCGGCATCCCCTGCATTTGCGTTCATTCGCTTGAACCCGGTTCTTTAACCAAAAAAAAACACATGATGTCAGTAGTATCAAAACACTCAATAATCTTAAGAGTTTTGAACTTACACATGAAACTCTTGAGCAAGGCGGAATCATCATGACTTGGTTGCATTTGGGGCAAAGATCGACATCGATTGCTCCGCGGTGAGGAAGGTAAGCAAGAAGTGCATCGAGATGGTGTTTGCTGAAGCCAAAGACTCCATTGACGTGAAGTGTCTCCACTTGATGACTCTTCTTGGACAAGCTTTCAATACATCCTATGATTCCTTCTGGAGTCAACTCCGAGCTTCCAGTGACAATTATCTGAATTCAACTCTGAATGAGATTCCAATTCTAAGGGTGGGGAAGGAATAGAGAGGATTACCTTAGTGATGAGAGGATTGGCGTCAACGACTCGACGGAGACCATTGTCGGTAACCCTAAGACACTGTCGGAGAACGAGAGACTTCAGTTTACCGGCGGATTTGGAAGTGATCTCCCACAGAATATGATCGGTGAGACGAGAACTCAAGGGCGGTTCAACAAGAAGGTGTGTCCACAAGGAAGTTTGGTATCTAATGGCGTCTCGGAGTGATGGAGAAACGCGAGACATAGAGAGAAGCTCAAACAGAGAATGAAGATATGGAAGAACAATCAATAGAACCTCATCAACTGATCGCCATTCTTCTTCCATTTGACCAATCAGTCCAAATTCCAAATTTCTGTTTTCTTATCCTTTGAGCGGTGAAGCAATGCCACTCACAGCTTTAGATTGTTTACTAACACACACATTATGTTATATTTTCGTGGACTCAAAAGCCCATCAACGCTAGTTAAATATGTGTACCACAGTATGGAATTATTTCTTAACTAATAACTACATGTGTGACATGATCTACCATAGATTAAGTTCAAGCATAGATTAGATCATTAGATCAATTGAATTTCTTAAATTTTTTGACATGGAAGTTCAAACATAGATTACATCATTTGAAGTATCAATATGATATTTACAAGCGCATCACACGAAATGTTACTGGGATGGGTTTTAACGAATTTGGAGAGCTCGATATGTTAACAGATTTGTAGAATGAATTAATAAGGGTAAGTATTGTAAGCTAGATTTTTTTTATTTTTAACGTGAAATATCCAAATGAGTTTCTGAATCTTTTAGTTATAATTTTTGTTTTTTTTAGCGTAAGAAAAAGTCTATATATATGTATATATTTTAAATGTTTATGAGTAATAATTTATATTATTTTAACCTTGTGCATATATGAAGACAGAGGAAAGACTCGTAGATATCCATATACATGAGTTGTGCTTAACATATTATTATAGGACGATTTATCCAGTCCCGCATCCAAGGCTGTGGTCTAGAATCCTGCCAAAGTATCGTAAAAGAAAGGGACGAAACGAAAAGACTATGATTCCATCAGTTGGAGAAAAGCGTCGAAGGACTACTAATAGGCATGTGCTAGGCTAAAATCTTGTTACCTTACTGAGGATCAATAATATGCAGGGGACTAGTGCTGGGAGCATGTTCTAGATCTCGTAAATCGGACACGAATGAGCGGAAGAAATCTGGTTACCTCAACATCAAAACGTCTCTATCGTCAGGAACTAAGGAGGATAATCACAGATGATTACACTTTCCATATATTTCTGCGGTTGCGTGAAGGCTTGCTTCTGATACCTCGGGTCAGATTAATAATTGATAAGGAATTGGGTTGTTGTTCTTGAGATCTGGATATTCCTAGAATATTTTTCCTTTTTTTTTTTTATCAACCACACAATACTAACGGTTTGGGCCACAACTGGCCGGCCCAATAGCCAAATCATGCATACTGCAGGGAGCGGAACTCGATCCCGGGTGCACTGGTGTTGTCTGCCTTCTGTGGACTTACCACTTGCCACTAGGCCAATACCACTTGTGCCTTCCTTTTTTGTGTGTGTTAATGTAATGTGTAGACTATATTTTTCGTTGCTCATTTTATATTATTGTTGTTCAAAAAAAAAAAAGAAGCTTTTTTCACTTTTTGAACTAATTATAATTTCATCACATTGTATCTTGTTAACTACAAATTATAACACTGTTATATTCCTCACATTATTGGAATAGTTTTAACATGAACTTAATTCAAAATAAGATTTGAATATATTTGATAAATTCTCGTATGATGGAGCTTAAAAGATGCATAATTTTTTTTTTTTATAAATATTAAAAATAACAATGTATTAATTTTATGTTAAAATTTGAAGTTAATATATTCAGTGCAATTTGTGGATTTCCCATGAGTTTTTAAGAAATTTTTCTCCTAAGAGACTATTCTCCTTTTTTTTTTTTTATTGTAACAATCTTAAGGAGAAATTTCCGATGGGGTACATATTTGAGTTTTAAATTATATTTTTTTATGTGAAGTACCAATACGGTTAAAACATATGCATGTAAAAAATATGTCACTAGAACCCCATTCACATTAAACGAAAAAGCAGTTACATGGCTTAAAAAAAAAAAAAAAAAAAAAAACAAGACTTAGCATGGTTTTTAAAAACTCGTGCCATAATTTACGGAGTTGGATACGATGATAGCTGGTCAATTATCCTTTTGACTTTTTCTTTTCAGTTTGACCTTACAAATTAGACTTCTAAGGAAAAGAACAACAAATAATCCAATAATACCATCCAAAATCTCTGGCAACAAGTTAAATTTGTTAGAAATTTCAAAAACCGTATTGAAAAAAAACGATTTAAATAAACGTTTAAAAAAATAAATCCAAATAAAATCTGAATATAAGATTCACGAAGTCGAGATTTGATCTCTTTTCTTAATTAAAAAATTGTTTAAGTATAACAGTTCTTGTCGCGATTATGGATCCTAAAATACAACCACGAAAGGACTAGATCACTCGATCCCAACACACTGATCACTCGATCACTCTCGAATAATCACTTAGTTTTCTTTCTGAATTCTTAGAGTTTACGAGAACAATTGCTCGTGAAAAATTAAGTAACTGATATTCAAATCACTTAAATTTGTCCAACAAACGAAACTGTTGATTCTTAACCGCCATATAACTACTAAACGGCTACTCAGATGATTGTTCTCGCTTCTTTCAAATCCGAGCAATCCATAATTGTTCCCGCCAAATTCACTTGGCAAGGAATAATCTGATGCTTAGCTTAACAACCACACAATATGTAACACCCCAACTCGATTATCGAACCGCGGCTAAGGTATTACTGCCTGTAAACACTTAACTAGAAAAATTATTCGAGAGCAAAAGCTAAGTATTTCCGAGAGAATGTTCGAGAGATTATCCGAGTGATCGCGAGCTGTTAGTTGAGATTGTTCGAGTGTTGCAACTAAGTGTTCGAGCAATCGGTCGTGGTATTGCTCGTGTGCTGATCAGTCTATTCGTGAGCAGTTCATGAAGAATTGTTCGGGATCGTTGCGACAAGAGGTGTTGGATTGTTTGGATCAGATCAAGCGACACTTTGTATCGATTAGCTAAGGTGAATGCGTGAGCGTAGGCTTAAGACTAGGATCGTCTGATTGCTATGTTTTATGATTTCTGTGATTGTTTGGGTGATTCTGAATATGTGTTTGTCTAATTATTCATGTTTCATCTTCTGTTTAAGTGTTTGTAATTGATTCATCAAGGATCTGAGATTCTGGTAGCATGCTTGGGGGTCATGTGAACTCGCCAAGGCTTATCCGTATCAAGATGTGATTGCTTGATAATCCGGTTAAACATGCGGACAGAGAACTGACTTGATAAGCAAACTAATCGTATAAACTATTGCATGATTTTCATGTTATTATGTGGCCTATTGAGACGGGTTGACCGCATCACTTAGCACTATTGCTTATACCTCCTTTTATGGATGCGTGTTCAGATTCTGGCTAAAGTAGTGGTTGACAGCGGGACAAGATATGAAAGGATGTATATATTGGATCGTTTAGATAGGTTTACATTCAATGTAATTGCTTATTAAGCAAACTCTAGTATTGTTATGTAAACCCTTGGTTCAATCTAATGCAAGTTGTTTTCCGTATGTGCATGTCTAAATGGTTAGAAATGCTTAAACATGATTAAGTAAAATGAACCTTTACAATTGGCTAAGTGTTTATGGGCAGTAATATCTTAGTCATGGTTGGATAATCGGGTTGGAGTATTACATAGTTCATGGAGCTGTCCTATCTGGATTCGGACAATCCTCGTATGATAACTACCCAACTGTCAGATAACTATCCAATTAATCATCCAACTTAATTTTACTCGGTGATTCTTCGCCAACACTACCCATTCCACATGATTCTAACTCAATCACTCGATCATTCAGCTCATCGGGTATGAAGAGACTTGATCATCGATTCAAACTCTTGATTATGATCGAACCATTTAGTACAATCGAATCATTCGATCACTTAACGTATTCTCATCCCAATAATCCAAGTGGCTTGTCCAAATATCTGATAATTCCTACCTTGATCGAATTTGTGGGATGCAGCATTACATGGTTAGGTAATTAAAAGGGTTTAGTGCAAAAAAACCCGTGAACTAACGAAAATTTGCAAGTTTACCCATGAAAAAATTATGGTGCAAGTATACCCCTCAACTGACCAAAAACGTGCAGTATAGCCCTTGTCATATATTTTTTTTAAAAAAAATTGTATATCACTGTGCATAAGTATCGAAACTACGTCAGGTCTCGAACTCCTGAACTCTACAAATAGAACAGACAACTTAACCACTTGACCTAACTCATTTCAATTGAACACACTCGTGTATATATATATATATTCTGTGTTCCTTCTTCTTCCTGGCACTCAAGGAATCCGAATCGAAGCCTTGTTTATAAAGTTGCCATGGCTAATAGTGTATCTAACTTTATAAACAAGGCTTCGATTCGGATTCCTTGAGTGCATGGAAGAAGAAGGAACACATAATATATATATACGAGTGTGTTCAATTGAAATGAGTTAGCTCAAGTGGTTAAGTTGTCTGTTCTCGAGACCTGACGTAGTTTCGATACTTATACACAGTGATATACAATTTTTTAAAAAAAAAAATATACGACAAGGGCTATATTGCACGTTTTTGGTCAGTTGAGGGGTATACTTGCACCATAATTTTTTCATGGGTAAACTTGCAAATTTTTGTTAGTTCACTTTTTGCACTAAACCCTAATTAAAAAGAGCCTTTAATTGGAACCATATATATCATCGTTGGAATATTTTTTTCTCATTTGGCCTTCACATCCTATATATAATTATTGTTACTATTATTTTATGTTTTAAGTAATTGAGTGTAGAGCCAATCTCGCCACGATTCTCTACAAAAGTTAAAGGTCGTAATTGATCAAAAACCATCATAATGTCTATCATATAATTGTGTTTCTGTCATTTTTAAAAAGGTTACCAAGTCAAAAGGGACCCTATCTCTAGCTACTCACGGATAATGTCAATGGCCATCTTTTTACAAAGACAACATAATTGGTTACGTACCTATAGATAGGATTTGCTAGTAAGAGAATCTCCAATCTATTATATCATTTTTAATTCTAAAATGAAGTTATATTAAAATAGTGTAGGTTTTTTGTCCAATCTATTACACTCTTTTTTACGCCAAACAAAAATATTTTTGATATATTTTCTCTCAATAACATATTTAATTTATAGTAATGCCCTTATCGTAAACTTTAATCACTTATTTTAATAACAATTAGCTAAAATCACAATAATATGTTTTTGTTAAAAGTAACTAGAAATAGAATTAATTTGTCCAAGAAGAATAAATAAGAAACAAAGAAAGATATTTTGATACTTTTCTGTATTTTTAAATCTATTATTTTTGTTTAATTTATAACATTATTTTTTGCTCAATATATATTATAAGAATTTTATTTTTTATCTACCCATGAAAAGTATATTTATATCAAATTTTGGAACTATGATAAATAAGAAAAAGGTTAGATATTCACCTAATTTATCTTCTTACATAGATATTATACATATAAATATTTTTATAATAATAGATTTTGAAATTAATACAAATATGAAAGACTTATTTATAAATAAAATAAATGTCACACCAAAGTGGTGTAGAAAGATGAATTCACACTATATTTGGGGTAAAAAAAATTGTTTATAGTGTTAGAAATGGAATCGGGTTTGGGAAGATTTTCACCAAAATAAGATTTGGTGTATGCATGATATATTGTTGAGTCGGAGATGGCCTAATAGCCGTTATTCATCTCCTATTTGTTACATGGCTCTTATCCATCTTTAGAATTTGGATATCCGTGATCTACAAGTATGATAAAATGTTTTAAAATTTTTATCAACGATATGGGTCGAATATCATCATATCAAATATATTATTTTTTTTAACTGTTGGTATCTATTCCGTTACCCACTTTTATTATCCGACCCGTTGATATTTGTATTTTCTATCACTAATATTAGATATCATTTTTTTTTTTGCCAACCATTTATGAACCACAACTAACCGATCCATTAGTTTAAATTATGCATAATGCATATGTGGACTTATCATTTGCTACTAGATTACGGTCACCTAAATGATATCAATTTCTTTGAATATAAACTTTTTATTGATGCATATATACATTTATTTATCAACAAACAAATTATTTATATTTTATAGAGTTTACAAAATATATTTTTATTTTATTTAGGAGATAGAATGGAGTATCAAATCTGTGCCTATCCCTGCCCGTCATCACATTTTCACATTCTTAACCAACACTAGACTTCAAAAGGCCACATTGATACTATTATACATCAGTGGGCAGATAAATTAAAACGTATTTAAAATACACACACGTTTACGCAATAGAGACAAGTCGGCTTTCCAAGAAAAATGCCATTGTGTGGAGTTTCATGAATCTCCTTAGGAAGTATATATGGTAATCTTCTAACAATGTGATTGCAATCGGAATTGAAATCCTATATGAAATATGTAGTGTTATTTATAGAGTGAAAAATATGAAATGGAGACCTAGAAACTTCTATATTAACCAAAAAGAAAAAGGAATTCGTGATTATTATTAATTAACAGACATAATGATTAATACCTAGTAATTCCAAGGCGTAAGGAGGGGTAAAACCGTAAAATAAGATAAACCTCTGAAGCCTACATAAACCCGCCAATCACTCTCCCTAGAATACTCACGGGACAACCAAAATGGTAAGCCAAAGTTATACGACGACGTTTCTCTTCTTCGCCACCCTTCTCTTGATTTGCCGATCAATCTCAGCCGTCCGTTTCTCTCCGAACACAACAACAACCAACGATCTAGATTTCATCCGAACAAGCTGCAACGCTACTCTATACCCAGACGTGTGCTTCACGTCACTTGCCGGCTACGCCTCCGCCGTTCAAGACAGTCCGGCGAGGCTAGCCAAACTCGCAATCGGTGTCTCTCTTTCACAAGCCAAATCCACAGCGGGTTTTCTCTCCAAACTCTCACGCTCCTCCGCCGCCATCCGCGACTGCGTTTCAAATGTCGAAGACGCGGTTGAGGAGATGAGAGGATCTCTCCGGCAACTACGAGACATGAACGGCGGCGGCGGCGGCGGCAGCGTCGCGGCGTTTAGGTTTCAGATGAGTAACGTGCAGACGTGGATGAGTGCAGCATTGACGGATGAGGACACGTGTACGGACGGATTGGAAGAGATAAATGAATTGGCGGGAGTGATTAAGACGAGGGTTTGTGATCGTGTGGAGAGAGTTAAGAGATTAACGAGTAATGCTCTCGCCCTTGTTAACACTTACGCCAACTATGGAGCCTAATTTCACTCTCTCTTTCTTATATATTACTGTGTCCAAACTCAAACTTAAAGCTACTAATTAAGGCCTTATGGTTTCTATTTGTGTTAATCCGAGATTACTCATATGTTCAGTTTCAAAACTACCGGCCCCTTTCTTACTTTTAAAAAAATATATTTTTTTAATTTAAAGGTAGTATAAATTTTTAAGATTTATGATTTGAAACTTTACAGCATTAGGGTTTACTGTTTAATAACCATTTCGGTTTAAGGATTGATGTTTTATGGTTTAGAGTTTATTAGGGATTAAAACGTTTTTCAAGGTTTTTGATTTTAGATTTTACTATTTTAGGATCTTAACCCTAACCTTAAAACCTAAACCCTATTAAACATAAAACAATTTACCAATATTAAAAATTATAATTCATATAAAATTACCGACTGTTCTTAAAACTACCCTTTATTACATGAAGATTAGGAGAGTTGTTATAAATTGTGAGATTAGAGTGTAGTTTTGTTAATGTAAACTGTGCACTATGTAAATACTAAATAGTCAAAAGATTATACAAATAAAATTTGAAAACCTCTAATTAAGCTATGCAGGCCCCCACAAAATAAATATAAATGTAATTGTCACAAAAGAACAACAACAACTCATGCATATGGTAAGGCGTAATTGTAGTTTAAACGAGCCAATTAATGTTGAGTCACTGTCTCTACAAATGTTATCTCGAATATGGTGTTACACCAGCTTCATGTCTTATGTGTCACATGTGAAGATAGTAGCAATAGATCACAATCATATATACGGGGTGGTTATAAGGTTAGGTGTGTGTTTTTTTTCTTCCTTATCGACCCCTATGTGAAATGAGTAGGACATATCCCAAGAGACCAAGATCGATGTGTGTTCATACCCATATTTCAAATAACTTTTGTTTTTGTAAGATGGGACCCGCACAGTAAAGTTCTTCCAAACAGACAAACAAAAATCGTCTGTCTTTTGTTCACGAGATTGCACTGTCTCCAAATTCACACTGCTTTTGTTTACTACATGCCGGTTTTTGTGTGCATGTGAACCGCCCGGGTGTTACCGTAAAAGATATGTGTGTGTGAACGAGATTATAAGGGGTGGGCTGATCTACTATAGAGATTATTCAACTAGCACAAAGAGAATTATTTTTCTAGCAAGCTGTTAAAGAACCAGTTAATCCGGGGATGATAATTGTCATTAATCCTTCAACTCAGCTACCACCAAATTTTTGTTTGGTAGACGGGTCATGGAGAGAGGATGTGCCTACATCAGGCATGGGTTGAATTTGTTATATGAATAACCAACCAATTTTAATAGTTGTTAAGGGTGTAAGACAAAGTCTATCACTGCTTCATACGGAATTTGAAGCTATTTTTTGGATTATACATGTGATTTTTGAACGCGGTCTTTCATGCACCATTTTCCTAATAGATTGTATGGATTTGTTGAAGATCGTTTAGGACCCAACTCTGTGGCCGGTTTTTGATGTCCAGTGGGATATTTTTGCAGAGCTACGAGGATGGCTCCCATTTTTCTCTTTGACCCACGTTAATCATTGCTACAATCGTCAGGCGGATGGTTTGGCTCTTGGAGCACGAGAACGTCTTTTAAATTTTCTTTGGTACACTGATCGTGGGCGCCACAGCTTTTTTTTTAGTTTAATTATTAATGTTTGATTGAAAAAAGAAATTAAAGGGAATTTGATAAATGACAACCATTCTCCTCAATTAATCTTAGGTACCGTATATAGTACCCATAAAATTGGTCAACTGAGAAAATAGCACTAGACAACACAATTTTATGCCGTGCGATTCCCCAAATGCCTTTGTAAAATGCTAAGCCTTTTTTTTTTTTTACAAATGTTTAGTGATAGTGACTAAATACAAAGAGAAGTTAAAGTAGCATTTTGCTATGCTTGTTTGCAAATCCTCAATCTCCCAAAAAAGGCTGTGCTGAAAAATATCTCAAGCTCATGAACATTCCATACTTGAAAGAGAGAATGCATGTAGCAATCCACTTACATATTTGATCACATGCACTCTGTTTTGCTTTATCATATCTTTTGGACATGAATTGAATTTTGGAGATGCATCTTTAGTCAACATGATAATCAATTTGTTAAACATTGCGGAATAATATAAGATTAAGAAGACGTTAACCAAATAATTATTTATAACGGTATCTTAAACCTCTATTAAACGGTGCTAATGTGGCATTGAAATGTTGATCAACATTCAATCTAATATCAACTCAGAGTCATAATCACAAAACGTCATCAAGCATCCTTCTCTTAAGCAATTCAACAACCAACAGGCACCGTCTCTGGTTTCACTTTGGGTGGCCTTCCACGACCTCGACGCTCACCGTTTGGCTGCTGCGGAGCCTCCAACTCTGTCTTTGGCTTCTTGGGAGGACGACCTCGAGGCCTAGGCGGAGAAACGACGACTTGGCTTGACTCAACCTGAGGTTTGGGTTTCGGAGGACGACCACGGCCACGTTTAGGAGGAGCAACTGGATCTGGCTTCATGTAATTGTTCTTCACCATCACGATCTGCCCTGACTGCTTCATCTGGTTGAGATGGTAATTGAGAAGCGTCGTGTTAGACGGAGGTAGTTTCAGCTGAGTCGACTCGATGTGATTCGCGATCGCCGTCTTGTTGCATCCGTTCGCATCGTTACATGCTTCGATCGCTTCCATAATCAACTGCAAATCCATGGAATGTAACAATAAGTTCAGATCGACGACAAAATTAGGGAGTCTGAGCTCGATTCATACCTGAGGATAAGGAGGGAGAGGGAAGGATTTGTCCTCCATTGGACTGAGCGGCTTGTTGAATTTGCAGAGAGGTACACTACTGTGTGCCTATTTATACTGTATATCGTTTTACATGAAAAAGCTCATCGGACGGCCAGGAATCGCGTCACACGAGACAAGATCTGACGGTTATGGGACCTATTAGCATAAAATCCTCAAGGATCGCTGACGTGGATCAAGTAGTTTTACACTTAACTCCCTGATTTAAATTTTTTCAGAGAGAAAAACCATAATTCTGTCTCGTTACACGAGCCGAATTCTAGTGGACGCATACTAATGAAGGAAATGTGACATTTTAACAGGACCGGGTGATGATGGAACTTGGAACAACATAATTTCTAAAATGTAGCCAAAAGGCAAAAGATGTACTTATATACGAATATAACCCACCAGATAATATTATCTTTCTACAAGCAATCAGAGATGGAAAACCAATCATGTGGACTCTATTACTCACAAATACACCCATTTCTCTCTTTCCCTCCACCAAAAACAATCAAGATACAAACGTGATCAAATCAGGCCACTGCTGCGGAACGGGTTATTATGTTGATTTACCGCAAAATCACCAAAACCGCTGGTATTTGGCTGCTGTGAAGTCGGGTTCACTGGGAATTGCCCAAAATCACCAAATGGATTACTATTATTATTATTGGTAGGAGGGTTGAGCGCTAGCTGCTGCTGCTGCTGCTGATAGGGTGGCTGGTAAGATCCAAAGGGGTTGCTGACCGCTGCCTGCTGAGGTGCCGGAGTACCATTGGGCAATGCAAAAGGATCATGGACCTCAAACGGATTCGGAGCAGGTGCACCATAGACAGGACGCTGGGAAGCTATGTAGGCTCCATCGTCATATAGACTATTCAGTGTAAGTGTGTCTAACCCTCCAGCCTAAACATTTTGATAAACAAACAAAATCATTGTTTGAAGATCAGCTTTCAAAGAAATACAATATAACAGCATTCTCCTTTAAAGAAACAACTAAGACCAACACTGAACTCTGTATTCTCACAGTTCCCAAACTAATTTGCTAATAACAGGGTTCTTACAGTCAGAAGGTTTAAAAATTTCGATGAAAAATGCATGTGATCACTCTCTAATTGTAACCTTAAAGAGTTTTCCAAGTACAAAGTGTTGAGGTTTATTTTAGGCTTCTCAACATTTTGAGATTTTTTAAAACGTTCAAATATTCAACTATCCAGCCAAATACCAGAGAATTAACTGGCATTAGAACTTGCTGTATTTTAAAATATGGCATTATGAAAACAAAGTGACTGGTGCTTACCAATTGCCTCTCAGTGGCTGCAGAGATGTCGCTGCTGGGTGTTGTTACCAAAGCAAGCTCCCATCCTGTAGGATCATAATTGTTTGCTTGGCCAAAACGGGGTGTTGGAGGGTTACCTAGATATAGAGATTAAGATCAGAGATGGAAGAGCCAAAATAGTAACATTACCCCCAGACTGGAAAAATAATATTAAGCATGTACTAATAAGAAGCCTACCATCAGTTGGAATAATGGCTAAAGCAAGTGCATTTTGGTCCTCAATTGCTGAAGCACCGGGAGCAGCACTGTTCAGACCCTGTGCAAATTAAAACCAGGAGAACTTGAGACTTACGAATCGCAATGAAAAGCAAAATTGTTATCAACAATCATAAAGTAACTATAATAGAAGTTTCACCAGTAGGTCATCTGTCTCAATGATGTTCTGAGTGCCGGCTGCAGGAGGAGGCGGGGGAGAAGATTCAATCTCTTCGGATACAACAGTGACACTCTCTGAAGGTAATATTTCACGTTCTTCATGAGATGGTTCAGTATCTTCATCAGGAATTCCATCATCCGGCCTATAAGTTAGAAGCTGAAAGAAGACAACTTAATTAGCACAAAAATCAGCCAAAAGGAAAAAAATATTTGTATCACTAATATAAGAGTATATGCAGACATACCAGTGGTTCCGCTGGGGCATCGACAACCCGTGGTGCTTCTCTAATATACTCCTCCATAGTCGTCAGAAAAGATTGTGGAGGCTGAAGAAATCCAAAACAAAATACTGTTTATCTAGCAGATACAATCTCTTGTTATCAATTCTATTTAGGACAAAATGCCCTCATCTGGTACCTCTCTTAGAACAGGAAACTGAAAATTTCTTGCAAGTTCCAATCCTTTACAGGCTTCATAAAAATCAGAAAGGCTACGAGCCTGAATGAACACATCAATCCTTGTTAGAGAAAAAAGATGCCTAGACGATACTATCTACACAGCAAAATAGCCCAACAACATCACCTGCTGACCCGCACGCTTGTATATTTCAAGGGAAGTGATGGCTTCATGCTTTGGCATTTCAAAGAACTGCAATGTATGAAAAAAAGTGAGCAGGGAGAGAAAAAACAACGAAAGAGGGTAGCTAAAGATGAAAGAAACAAAGTAGACCTACCTTGTCAATGAGATTGATGATTCCATCATTGATAGCACAGTATACTTTAAAACTCTCTTTCAACACCTATCATTCCATCACAAAGAAGTTACGTTAAATTTCAAGATTTGCTTTTCCAGATGAAATAGAAAGCATTTGCAGAGCAAAGCAATAACAACTGTGTCCAGTTGTGAACATTATCACCTACCAGAGCAAGTGCATATTGTATAACATGATTATGGTTAGCAGCGCCTTCTGGCAAAAAAAAAAAAAAAAAAAAGCAAAGGGGTAAGACAGAATACCACAAACGATTAACAAGAGAAATAAGTAACATAAAGAAAATGTACCCTGCAACCAATGAGACGGTTCAGAAGCTTCTGTAATGCAGGCAACTGCTCCAGGAGTTGTTCGCCATCTAAATCCCGAGTTCTACTGTATCCCTGGAAGCCATGAATACACGAAACAGAAACCATAAGGAATGCAAAAAGAGGTGGAAACACACATAGGAGAGTAAACAAAAAACAAGATAATACCTTCTCCTGCCCTGGTGTAGATTTTGGAAGCCGTTCTGCCTCGGTATCATATTTCAAAACCCTGAAACATTCCAGGCGTTCCTCAAGGAATAATGCATAAGTGCGTACCCAAGCAGAACAATCCCAAGCAATAGGACTTGAATCATCCTTAAAATTAGAGAGTTGCAGAATCCGCCCTCTCTGTGAAAAATTCAATAGTTCCTCTCGAAATGTGGGATCTCCCTCTCTCAAAAGCCGGTGAATAACAATCAGCGTTTTCAAAGCAACCTGCACATAAAAAGTAATCAGTAGTTAAAAAAACTGAATTCAACAATCTGAAACCCTAATGCAGAATGAAACCGTACCGTCCAATTCCTGGTTTTATGCAACCTCCGAGAAAGGGCGTGAATACAATACGCAACATCCGCTCGAGCACGAGTGACTGAAGTTGCAGCGAAGATTTCTGCAGAGAAAAGCAATCGTAATGATTCAAAGAAGACAGATCTGAGAAATTGCTGGTAAACGAAAACACTCACTTCTGAGATGGCGATCTTTGGGAGGACACTCGACGTGATTGGTGGCTTTGACTATGGCAACATCTAAATCCTAAAATTAGATGAGAATCTATCAGAGAATTTTCTAATGGAGAAAATTAGTGATAAAAAATAAAAATCGGAAAAGCGCGTACGGCGTAATCGCTATTGACTCGGACAAGGCCGACTTTGGTGGTGTCTTTTAGGGCTCCGTAAGCTTTTCTCCATGACTGAAGCGTTCCCATCGGTCAGATCTCTCTCCCGGAAGACGGAGATGACGTGTCTCGAAACTTCTTTTAGATTTTTTTTTCCCGAGAAAACCGCCGGGAAATTTCACGGGAAATCACAGAGGAGGAAGAGAGAGAGAGGTAAAGCAAAGCTATAAGAAGCAAAATGAGGAAGTAGAGATATATATGACTCGACTCGTTCCGTTTTAATATTCTTTTCCTTATATTATTTATTCAATTTTCGCAGACCAAAAATAAAATAAGAGTCAAAGACAATGCTCATTTTGAATTTTCTTTCAATTTTTAAATTAATCATAGTAATTTATTTATTTATTCAAAAGGATTGATAATAATAATAATAATAATTAAACTAAAGGGCACGCAAAGCATAATGGGTAATGATATATACCTGGAAAAATCTGACAGTGGTAATGACCTAAGTCATAAGTAGGAATCGAATCTGCTCCTCTGGATTATAATCTCTGCTACCACTTTTTCTTATATTTATAATCATCATAGAGCCTTATAACAGAGTCCTCGCCTCTTGTAGTTGTACCCAAATCCAAGTTAACACCAACCACAAATCAACTACATTGTTTTTTCGTCAAAAAATTAGTACCTAGACCAACATGTAATTTCTTCGATACAAGTTTTTGTTTTTGTTTTACTAGATTAACATCACATACACAAAGAAAACACACCGTTTTCAACACTCATATTCTTCTACAAAAGAGAGTTCTTGTGTACATCTTAAAGAAAGAAAACAGTCAACACAAATAAACATCTATAAATCGCAAACACACAAATTACTAACTAACGGACTAGTAACTCGAATATTATATGTGGATATTTGATTCATTTCCTACATAATAGTGATACATTTTGGAGTGTTTACAAGTCAAACTTAAACCTAAATCAGATCATCAGATAACTCCACATCACCAAATCTAGACAAAGTGAGTAGTAGAAAAACCTACAATCTGAATTTAAAAACATATGTACCCAAAACTATAAACAAACAAAAAATCGAACCTCCAATCACATTCCAAAGTATCTTACAATATGGAATATATTGCCAAATTAAAAGCCCTTTCATTTGAGTAGGGTGATAGCAATGAAATTTATTACCATAATATTAATATGGACCAAATGCAGCTGCCTGAGAAGGAGGAAGTGGAGGAGCAAGCACACTAGCTTTGTAACTATCCATCACGTTCTGCATCGCCAACATCACATTGCTCAACCTGATTTTCTCTTGATCAACTATAACTTTGTGCGCCTTTCAAAGAACATACTCATTCAAAAGTTCTTTAAGATTCATCAAACATGTCAGATGCTATAGACGAAAGAAAAAAACATAAGAAAAAGAAAAGAAATAATTAAAATCAAAGAAAATTAAAGATTCATTTTGTTTTTGCCTACATTACACAATGGAGCACTGGAGAGAAGAGATGAAGCTTCATTTCTAAAGTGGCTTCGACTTTTCGTGAAACTATTATGATAGAGGTAATGGTCCATTATGAAAGCTATTTGAATAAAAGTAATTGGTTCATTATCACGTGATGTTTTAAATCTTTTGGAATCCTCCATGAAGATGAAGCAAGAGAGAAACAAGAGTCACTATGAACAGGAGAATTAGTTCTGAAGAACATTGGGAGCTTTTATACTAAAAAGTCGTGAAAATATTGGGATTCTGTATGAATAACATGTGGCATTACACGTCATATGAAAAACTGTCAAATCAGTTTTTTCTCATTTAACGTACCTCTATTTTAAAAAGAAGTAGATAATTTTCTTAATATAAAAGTTGAGTTCTTTAAGCTCAGTTAGGGTGTACATGTCAGCAAAACAATTATGAATATTTGTGATCACTCATTTGCGACGGTGGTGAAGAAGAGTTGAGAGCGTTGTTGTTCAAGCAGAATCTCGAATGAGGGACTCCTCTTGATGTCACCTGCATGTTTAGTTCCTGCTTAACAAGGTTAGCATGATCGAAAGTTAGTTTCATTCTATCTTTGGGTACTCTAGAGTCTTCTAATCTCGGGAACCAAAACTCATTTACTAATCCAAGTAAATATATTACAATCTAGAGTAGAGAAACGCATAGAGGCTCTAATAACTATACTTCTAAGATCAATGTGCCTTGGTTGATTTTACTTTGTGTGCCTACGTACAATGAACTTCAAGCGCTTTGTTATATTTGAAACTTTTTGCAGTGTTGAGGAAGGAGGAGATGCGAAAGAATAGAGGATGTGAAAATAAGATACTTCTGAGGATGTGATCATGGCCCAAATACACTGAATGGGCTCTTCAAAAATTTGTTTGTAAACTCAGAATAATGACCATCATCATATATATTATTTGAGAAGTAAAAATGATGACTCAATGATGACTCATTGATGACTCAATGATGATTCAAGGATGACATGACTAAAAAAAATGACATGTCTATGTCATGGTTTATTATTGGCTTCTCACTAATTAACATTCTCTAAAAAAAAAAAAAAAAGTGCGAAATTTTCAAAATAGGAAATGTCTACCAAAAATTTAATTCGCAGGGATTATTATTTCCTAATTCGAAATTTTACATTATCTAATTCCTCCTCTCATATTTTATGTAGAGAAATACCCTTAGATGCCACTAAATAAAGTTCTTTGTACAAAAATACCATCACATTTCAAAAGTTCCATCCATACCACTTCTCTTTTTTGATGTTCCATCCATACCATTTCTCTTTTTTAATAAAGAGAAGAAAAAGGAAAAACAATTTAATATATAGATATAAAAAGATATTTGAAAATCTCCTCTGAGATTCAAATCTCCAAATCTCATTTCAAATCTCCTCTCCTCTGCAAATCTTCTCTGCGACGCGATCGACGACGATTCCGATCGTCGCGATCTCTTTTTTCCTCCGATTCTGTCTCCGGCTTCTCATCTGAATTATTTCCAGGTGATTTTCAAATCTCGTCAAATATATACTAGAGTCCTAAACTCCTGAAGATCAAGCGTTGGGCCTGATTTCGTCTCAATGACTATCAAATGAAATTAAAACTCCGATTAAGTTTCTGTCCAAAACCAGTCTTCCCCTGAAATGTGACTTGAATTACAGGGTCACGGCCTTATGGGTCTAGTTTATTATACACACACGAAAATAAGGTATGGGTCACTGTATTCATAGTTGTGTCAGTGATCTTCTCGAAGATCTCGAGGAATTTTGTATAATTTTTCTTGATTGCTGTTAAATATCTCCGCAACTAATAAACTATAGGTTATATTAAAAGATAGCTTTTCATGGGTTTCACACTTTTGGCGAAAACGTCATATGTGACAATGAGACGTGGCGTTTCCTTTTTATCAATCTTTGAAAAGTCAACGCTTTTTGTCGCTTCGGTTTGGTTTTATTTATTTATGTTCATCAATCACTCAATACACAAAATTAATATTTTTCAGAAAACAAAATAAGTAAATCGCTCTCTTCTTCATTCTTGAGATTGAATCAGCCATGGAAGTAATGATCGGGGTTTGACAGAGCCATGATCGGGGTGATGTTATCATTAAGGCCCAACTACTTTAGGGAGGCCTCCCTGACCTATTAAGACACATTTGTAACTAGTTGGCCAAATATATACTTTTCATTCAAGAAATATCATTAGGAGACGCCTTCCTTACCCATTAAGGCTCAACCATTTTAAAATGTGACACCTTAAAGCATTTTAAGGGAGACCTCCCTGACCCATTAAGATTCTTAGGATGGCCTTCCTGCCCATTAAGATTCGTAGGGGTGACCCCATAAGATTCTTAGGGGTGGCCCCATAAGATTCTTAGGGGAGACCCCATAAGATTTTTAGGGGAAACCTTCCTGACCCATTAAGTCCCAACTACTTTAAAATAAGACACCTTATAAAATCTTTTTAGGGAGGCCTCCCTGACCCATTAAGGCACATTTGTAACTAGGTTGCCAAATATATACTTTTCATTCAAGAAATATCATTAGGAGACGCCTTCCTTACCCATTAAGGCTCAATCATTTTAAAATGTGACACCTTAAAGCATTTTAAGGGAGACCTCCCTGACCCATTAAGATTCTTAGGATGGCCTTCCTGCCCATTAAGATTATTAGGGGAGGCCTTCCTAACCCATTAAGTCCCAACTACTTTAAAATGGGACACCTTATAGAATCTTTTTAGGAAGGCCTTCCTAACCCATTAAAATTCTTAGGATGACCTTCCAAACCCATTAACTCTTTTCTGAATCTTTAGGGAGGCCATTTCTGACCCATTAACATTCTTAGGGTGGCCTTTCTGACCCATTAAGATTATTAGGGGAGGCCTCTCTGACCCATTAAGGTCCAAATAGGCAACTACTTTAAAATGAGACACCTTAAAGAATCTTCAATGAGCCCTCACTGACCCATTAAGACCCATTTATAACTAGTTGGGCCCAAATAAATCCTTTTCACATCCTTAGGGGAGGCCTCTCTGACCCATTAAGGCCCATTTGTAACTATTTGGACCCAAATAAATACTTTTCATTCTAGAAATATCCTTAGGGGAGGCCTTCCTGACCCATTATATTAAAGCCCTACCACTTTAAAATGGGACACCTTAAAGCATCTTAAGAGGGCAAATCAAACGCTGTTTGTATATCATAAGTGTCCTCCATGTTTTGGTACCTACAGAAACAAATGTAGTCAATACACACACAAAGACTATTCAGGAAGGCCTTCCTAAACTATAAGATATCTCCATCATTCTATAAATAACACAGAATTGACAATCAAAATCATACACACTACCGTTTTCTTACAGACAAACTAGTAATTAGCGTTAAAGAGGGTACTCAGGAAAGCTTTCCTAAACTAAATGACATCTCCATCATTCTATACCTTAAATTGATTCTATTTTCAACTCCGATTCAACAAATTCTTATAGCTTACAAAAATAAAAGAAGCTACAAAAATGGCTGTAACAATGTCATCAAGCAAGCACATTTCCCTAAGTGATGAGCTACTTACTAGTGTTCAACTTCTTCAATTTTGGTTTACTGATATATATAAATTTTATATATGAAGTCGGTTATATGCATATAAATTTTATAGTTAAGGTTATTGCTTCCAACATTACACAGATTCTCTGTCTCTTTATCCAAATCCAAACGTAACAAACAAGCAGGTAAGAGCCATGAGATAAGGACAAAGTTAGGTTTTGGTGATTTTCTTTCACGAACAGAAAATTATATAATTAAAAGAAAAAAATTCTTGTTTGTTTGTTAATATTATAATGCTAGTCTCCATAGTTAAAAAATTATTAGATTTATTATATTGGTCGTTGTATTATATATGTATTTTGTTGGTGTATATTCTTATATTCTCTTTCTCTCCCAACCTGTGCTCCGACACAAGTTTAATTGAAAAATCTATTATTGATTTGTGAATAACATGGTCAAGATTGGAAGAAGTAAAGATGATTAATAAGAATGAAACTTAAACAAGAGAGTCTCAGGAATTGGGAAACGTGTCAGATTTAGGAAACGCCAGATTCATTTCTCAACTTGTCAAAACCAATGGCAAACGAAACGTGTCGATTTTGGAATTTTTTTTTTTTTAAAAGAAAAATGGCACGGAAAGGACTTGTCTCAAAAAAGTGGTATTTACGTAACTTTTTTAAAACGATGGCAGGGAAGGAACATATTCTTAGAAAAATGGTATTTGAGTCATTTTCCCTTTTATGTACTTATTTTATGAAAATATTTAATTTTCACATCATATGTTTAATAATAAAAAATAACATATTTTTTTGACATCATATATATTATTCGAGAAGTAAAAATGATGACTCAATGATGACTCAATGATGACTCATTGATGACTCAATGATGATTCAATGATGACATGACTAAAAAAAATGACATGTCTATTTCATGATTTATTATTGGCTTCTCACTAATTAACATTCTCTAAANAAAAAAAAAAAAAAAAAAAGTGCGAAATTTTCAAAATAGGAAATGTCTACCAAAAATTTAATTCGCAGGGATTATTATTTCCAAATTCGAAAGTTTACATTATCTAATTCCTCCTCTCATATTTTATGTACTTATTTTTATGAAAATATTTAATTTTCACATCATATGTTTAATAATAAAAAATAACATATTTTTTTGACATATGTCATGATTTGAATTGTAAAAAACGGATATATATTACTCAATTCATGAAGAAAGTAATTGTATACTAAAAAAAGTCTCACATCGCTTACGAAAAATTTTGATGGCTTAAAATATTATTATATAAACACCACAACTATGATGAACCATAAGATAAGGAAGTCTCTCTTGATAGACATCCAAATT